>PVLA01011738.1:0-50368 GCA_004027455.1 Hydrochoerus hydrochaeris
TTTGATTTTAGTGATGGAGGCAGAGCCACAGTGGAAGTGTGTACTAGAATGCTAAAATCCCACAGTCCCAATTAAGTAGGTGGATACGCACAAAGCAAAAGGAACAGATAAAAAGCAGTGGGGAGGAAAAGAAAAGAAAGATGGAAGGAAAGAAGGAAGGAAGGAAGGAAGGAAGGAAGGAAGGAAGGAAGGAAGGAAGCAGGGAAGGGAGGGAAAGCAAGCCCAGTTCTACGGAATCCTTCCAGTGAGGCCTTTCCCCATTCAGCCTAAGGCACCTTGTTCCTTTCCACTGTCAGACTGAGTCCTTGCTGGACAGGTGCAGGCACAGGGACACTTTGGTGCAGACACGGGCCTCATCAGCCATATCACCGAGTTTTCAAGCTGTGTAAAATCAGGCCCTTCAGTGATGTTTTCTAAAGGTGCCTTTTTCGGTCATAGTGCTTACATTTCAGAATCTCCTCTGCAAGGAATTCGAACTAGGCCACTGCTGTTCAGCTCCCTTAAAATTTATTTAGATTTCCAGACCATAGAAATCCACTTCAAACTGTGCCTCATCCCGGTCTGCGATGTGCTGAATCACATGGCTCTTTTCTTGGTGATTTGATGGGATGCACACGATATGCCCAGTCCTTTACAACACAGCCTGAACGAGGCTTTGCAAACAAGCACCTGGGATTACTCAGGTTCGTCTGTCTTTCTGGACACGTTCAGACTCCTTCCTTATGGGGAGCTCATTGGGCTTTGTCCTGTCTGTACCGTGAGCTTCCCAAAGCCCTTGCATCCCTCCCTTGACCCTGACACTTTTAGCAGGGAGGTCTGTGGGTTATCACCCTCCTCTTCCCCGCACGGCTGGTAGCAGTGGGTGCCCTCCCCAGCACCCCAGCACCTTGCTCTTGCCTTGTCTTTTTGGTACAAAGTCTGCAAATACCGCACGTACACGTTTATTCACATGTTCAATTCCCGCCCTCGTAAGGCAGGTGCTGAGCGCAGCGGGCAGCGCACGGAGAGCCGGAAATCTCACGGGGAGAGCCGCGGGCCGTTCTCCTCTGGCGGGACTGACCGTCCAGAGGGGGCAGCGGTCACTAACTGGATAGCCGTGCTGACTGAGCCCCAGGACCCCCCCCCCCCGCCGTCATGACCATGAGTGTGTACATACAGCTGAGCTACGCTTTCAGCCGCGGAAAACAACATTGTTTTTGTTTTTGCTGGGTTTCTTTTTATGGTTTTAAGAAATGTTCACAAAGATGCCTGATCAAGGTTTGGAGCAAGAAGATAAAAGGCAGAGGAGTCTCCTCGGGGAACAGAGAGAAGGAAAGGCTCTCTCTTCCTCCTCGCAGACTTAACCCAGTACCTGATGTTGTTTGCTAGAGTCCTAAGCAGGGCCAGAGAGGGGATTCGGTCCTCATCAGGTCGTCTCCTTCTCTCTCTCCTTCTCTTCCTTCTCCTTTCTCTGCTTCTCCTCCTCCTCCTTCTCCTCTTCCTCCTTCTTTCCTCTTCCTCTTCTGCCTCCTTCTGCTCTCTCTCCCTCTCCTCTTTTTCTGTCTCTTGCCTCCTCTTCTCTCTTTACTCTTCATAAAACAGTATGGGTGAGGAATCACTCATGCATTTACCCTGTATTCCTGCATCTGCCACAGTCTAAGGAGCCTTCCTACATGCCAGCTCTAGTTCCAGGTTCTGGGGATACAGTGGAAAGCAAGACAGTGTCACCACCTTCCTGGAACTTACATTCCAGGAGTGCGTGTGTGTGTGCGTGTGTGTGCATGTGTGTGTGCGTGTGTGTGCATATGCATGCGTGTGTTGGGTAGGGGATGGTGAAAATAAGCACACTAAGAAATACTGCAAATAAGATCCTTTCCAGCAGTGCTAAGCACAAACAAGGAAAACAGGGCCAGAGCGTTTGGAATAGCCCAATGCACTAATTTAGCCAGAATACATGGAAATGACCCAAGGTGCCCCTGTGTGAGGGAGAGGAACCATTTCTGTCTCATTTCCCCTTTTTCTTCCAGTATTTGCTGATGACTTGTAGGGAAGACAAAAACGATCTTTTCCTCTCCTGCGTTTATGACCAAAGACTAGTTAACAGGAGAAGAGTGTAGAGATCGATTCAGTTTAAATTTTACACAGCATAGGAGATGCAGCCCTGAAGAAACACGCAAATATATTTTTATTCTAGGTTTGAAGAAGGGCAGACGGTGGTGGAGAAACACAAATGGAGAACCAAAGACAGGATCTAAGGTGACAAACTGGGGAAACCGAGCAAGGCCTGGGTGCTCAGATTCATCTCTTCTCCAGGCACAGGGAGGGCACCTTTCAGACACTCTTAGGACCAAAATCAGGGTGACTTGTGGACGGGTCAGAGAGACCTTCCTACTTCTACAGTGGATGTGTGGAGGCAGCGGGTCCCAGACCTCCTTACCACCCTCTGTGGATGTCTAAAGGTACAGCTCTCTGCTCCCTGTATCCCAGCCAGTACCCAGGTCAGTTGCTGATGCCCTTGAGCTGCCCAGAAAAGAGGGGCCCTGGAAACCCAAAGGAGAAATCACTCCTGTGGCCTTGGCCAAACACCTCCAACTCAAGCCATTTAAAAAAGTTTTTTTAGATAGAAAGTTGGCTGGACTGGAGAGACAGTGGATAGTTTAAATTTAAATAAGAGACATAGGAATCTACAGGTAGCTCTTAGAAAAGCTGAACATGTAAAAGCCACATTTTATAATAATGGTACCTTAAAGACCTGACGGTACAGACTAAGACCTCAAGCTGCTTCAGACCTCCGCCCTGGTAGAGTAAACTCAGAACTACAAGCCAAATCACATGTTCTCTTCACTAGAAACTGTAAAATTGTAGTTTCTGTGCACTGAAAGCACAGAGGTAGGGAAAGAAAAAGCAATGTTCTTGAGAAATGAGAGAGCCAATGAATTAAGAGTAAATCTTAGTTAGCTCCTCTATGAGTGCATGCTGCAGAGAAACTGTTAGTGCTTTTACCATGGACCAGACACCGTTTCATCATACCTGCTGGGTGACCCTCTAGTGAATACACCAAAAGCCGTCCAGCATGATCTTTGTGAGCTAACGTCAGCCCGGAGCAGCCAGACCATTCTCCAGGGGTGTGTGTGTGTGTGTGTGTGTGTGTGTGTGTGTGTGTCTCAGCCCGTGTCTTCCTACTTATGACCCTCAAGACAAAAACCTCCAAGCAGAAATGCCCAAGAGCCCCAAACCAACCACTGGGAGCAACATTGCGCGTGTGCTGATGGCAGTGCTGTGAGCTCAGCCGGGCCGGGGCGAGGGGAACAGCGCGTAGGGTTCTAACTTCATGCAGCCAGTCGTGACACACATCTGGTCTACTCAGCTCCCTCGCTGGGCATCTGCAGATAGGTAGGATCTGGGACCCCAGGAGGCTTGTCTTATTTAAGAGACACGACAAAGAAAGAAGTTAGAGAGGGTGTCACTGTGAGGCGGAGAGTCGAGCACATGATCAACTCCTAAGTTAGGCGATTTTGCGCTGTGAGTTTACTGAGCACAGGAGAGAGAAGGAGAGTCAGGCTCTGCCACCCTGTCTGGGGCTCCCGTCCTCTCATATCTGGTTGTTTGGGATCTTCTCCTCTCCCCCGTGCTCTGACCTCTTCACCACCACCCTCACTTTCATCAAGAAGATAGAAACAGTTAAAAAGGTCTTCTGTAAGTTCCACGCAGCACGTCTGCCTAGCTACCTGCCTGTCTGCTATCTGGGACCTACTACCCACCTACTACCTGCCTACCTGCCACCTACCTAGCTACCTACTACCCACCTACCATTTACTACCCACCCACCCCCCCACCCCGCGTGGCCCTCTATCAGTAGGGATAGATGTCCGTGTTCCTGGCCGAGGCCAGCCCTGCACGGGGCCTCTCCCAACTCATCGGACACCCCCTCCCAATCCCTCTGCTCCAGGGCTTCTCTCTCCTGAATCCTAGTCATCGCACGCACCTTCTGTGCATCATTCTTGTCATCGGAAACCCGATGGCGGCTTCACCTGGATCCTGCTTTCTCATCTAATTGCTACCTCATCTCTTTCCTTCCCTTTACCAGGAGCATTTATTTGCTGCACTTTTTAATCTTGAGACCAGCACTGCTGTGGGAGCAGTAGAATTAATTTACTGGCTCAGTAGGATAGAAATAAAGTCGGTGAGTAGAAGGAGACGATGGGTAACACCAGCACCTCATTTCAGGGTGGGTTCCCAATACCTGTCTAGAAAGGTGATTAAAAAACCTCAGGCCTTGACTTTCTTCTTTGTGGATCTGATTTCTTTGAGTCAATGCACATTGGAAACACGGGCCATTGGGTGATTACACATTGCTGTTTTTATATCCGTCATAATTTTAGCCCACTAGCAGGGAATAATTTATTGTGCTGAATTACAACAAAACTGTCTTAGAAGTAGGTGGGTAGCTATTTGAGAAAAACCTTAGAATATCAGAAACTGCAATAGACAGAAGCAGCCAGGACAGTTTCTAACGCAGTCAGTCTGTAGGTCCCTGAGGAGGAAGACAGGCCGCGCGGTAAACACACACCTTCCCCCAGCTCGGAGTCAGTTCAAGCCGTGTCACCACCTGGGCTCACTACTGAGGGCTTGGAGTCTCGATGGCAAACACAGAAGACGTTGGCCGTCTTCCTCATTACAATCAAACCTGGTTACCTAACATTGCAGAAGAAACTAGAAAAATGGAAAATCTACATTTAAAACAGTTACTACATCTAATTGTTTGCCAGGGGATAGGTAGGAAGGAGACAAGAAAGCATGTGCCTACTACCAGGACCGAAAGCACAGTACCGTGTTTAAGAGAAGAACCACAGTGCAGCGTCGACAGACTCCCGGGAGTTTAGAACTGGAAGGGACCTCGGCAGTGACCTCAGGTCCCACTGCCCACTCACCTGATATCTGATGGAAAAGGAGGAGGGGAGGGCTGGTGAGGGTCATGCACAGGATAATGGGGTACAGTGATCCTCACTGGGCACAAGGCCAAGAAGGAAGCAATGGGTGTTTTGCTACATATGTTCACTAATGTGGTGTTTTATGTGAGAGGCAAAGGGGAAATGGGGTGGTTTCCTGACACACGGATGGGCACCTGATTGGAACAGGATTTCATCTAGATTTCTGCACTTCAGCGAGGAGGGGCAGCACTAGAAGAAATAGAATTTAAAATCAGACTTTTTGGGGGAAAAAACCAAGCTTCAGGATGACTCAGGCATGGGGGAAAATGCATTCTGGTGGAAAGAGTAAATAACTGTCCCCCGAATAAGTGTCACAGAGGTTGAGATGACAGAAGTTCAAATCCCGGAGACATCACTGAGTAGTTCTACAACCTTGAAGAAGTTACTTATTTAGTGTGGGGTCCTGCCTATGGCCTGTCCTTGGCAGAAAAGTTGGGTCAAGTCAAGATGACATGTTTTAAATGGACCAAATCATACCTAATCAGGTCAATATTGTGGCTGGATCAACTGGTTATAATTTACTGGGATAGGTGGTCAAATATTCAAGGAAAACCAGCCTGGAGAATTTGTATCATTTTGATGATTCCATGATGAGAGAATTGCAGCTGTGACCTTTGTTCTGCTAGGTAAACTCTCTGCATGATTAGCTGGGCAAAATGGGTGCATATATTAGACATGGGTCAGGGGAAGAAAGGAGGAGGACCTCAGAAACCCTTTCAGCTCCTTCAGAAAAACAGCCTCCTCAGGATGTAAGCGGTCCCTGCCAAGATGGTGGTCCCCACCAAGATGGCGGTCCCTGGGAGTTCTCTTTGACTCACTGGGTTCCACATGAGACTAAGAGCTCCTCACACATTTTAACCAGGCTGTGTTGCTTTGTAACAACTTTCACCTCATCACTGAAGACTGCCTTGGAGACTCATCTCTTTTAGTTGGCTCAGTCTGGTGTGGGGACTCAGGCCTGAGATCCTCGCTATGGCGGAAGCTGAGGAGGGAGGATCTATTGAGCCCAAGAGTTCCAGGCTAGCAAGGGCAACATAGAAAGATCCCATGTAAAACCCAAACCACAACCAAACACACAGCACAGACAAGGAGAGTACAGGAGAGAGTCTGAGGTGGTTATTCACTTCCTCCTGAAAGATCCCAGCCTTCTTTCGGTCCTTGTTTACGTCCCATCTCAGAGACCCAGCAGTCCTTAACCTGGCTTCCTCCTCCCCCGAAACTCCTCTGATGCTCTCTGGTACTCATGGCATCACCAGGAAACCCACCATCTTCTTTGAGTTCCCCCTTGGCTCCAAAACCCCTGAGTCCAGCCGTCCGTGTGGGAGCCATTTTCAGTTTTCTCGCTGTGTGTCACACACAGGAGCACCCAGCAGCCAGGTGATGACCCATCCCCCCAATGCCTTCTTCCATCCTACCTCGACTCTGGAGCCCCCTTCTCACCCTTTGGACTTGGTTAACCGCATGACTTCCAAAATCTCCATTTCAGCTGCCACTGCCTGTGTACAGTCATCTGTCTGTGTGTTTGTTTCTCAGCTCATCCCTTCTGATCATCCACCCTCGCGCCTTCCTCCTCCCCACTGAGAGCTGCTGTTCTTTGGTTCTGCCATACTTCCCAGTGATCCCTGCAAGGCCTCAGCTGTTCCTTTGCTTACACCAGACGCTGGTACCCGCCACTGTAATTCATCCCTGTCCTGCAGCTACCTCACCTTCCCCTCAGACTTCTCAGGCAAAACCCCAACCCCGCATATCTGTTGACCCCAAGTCTGCACCTGAGCAGTGGAAGCGGGGGAGTGCTGGGTACCAGCTGGAAACCAAGACCTTTCCAGAAAGTGTAGAGCATGCAGGGGGCAAGGAGGAGACTAGAAGCTCAAAGACCGGAGAGGATTCTGATGGGAAATTCAGGTAGGAGATGATGGCACAGCACGGGTGAGAGAGGCAGGGTAAGGACTCAAATCAAGCGACAAATGGCGGCAATCGTTAAGAGAGGGTGCTGGCAGGGTTGGTAGTGTGAAGCCTGCCCGAGGCACTGAATGCGTTAGCACAGCTGTAGAGGCTGCAAAGAGCCACACAGAGGAAACTGCACTGCAAACAGGGACAATCCAAGTGGGAAAAGAGGAGGAGAAGGAGGAGGAGGAGGAGGAGAGAGAGAGAGAGAGAGAGAGAGAGAGAGAGAGAGAGAGAGAGAGAGAGAGAGAGAAACACAAAAAACAAGGCCGCATCCTAGTGAACTTGTTTAAGAACGTAGATCGAGACAGCAGTAACGTCAGTGGGTGCATTCTATTTTTCATTTAATTTTGCTCAACTTTGCTGAAGCCGAATTGTATTTTCTGCCATTGACAAGCAAAAGAGTCCTGGCTGACGCGGATCGCGGGGGCAGAGGGGTGAACAGGTGGTGTCACGCCCACAGAAGAGAGAGTGCGAGGCCTAAGTGGGTGGATGAGTGGAGGAGGCTGAAAGAAAGCACTTCAAAGGTTCGGGGGCGGGGGGGGTTAGAAGCGTAGTTCGGAGAAACCAAGGGAAGACAGAGCTTCCCGGTCACCGGGAGGCAGGCGCTGCGGAGATCAGGAAGGGGATCTGGACACGGGCAGGCACGCGGAGCTGGGGAGGGGAGGAGGAAGAGGAAGGGAAGATTGTTAGGTTGTGACACCTGTCTGTACCAACCCCTCAAGATGAGCGTCATTATTACACATTGAAACACGCACTCCCAGAATAATGAAGAGAACAAAAGGAGCAGCAGAGGTTAGCAGCATGGAACCCACTTGCTAAGTGAACATCACTGGGTCTCACCCCAGCAGATCTGGGGCAAGGCCAGTAAGTTAGGCGTGTCACGTGGTCTCGTGTGATAATGATGTTTTACATTTGAGAACCACTAGTGGGGATATTTTGCGTAAGGTGAGGCTTCAGAGAGCTTATTGGACATGAGAATGTGAACAGAACCTATGCGGTGCTGAAATAAAGAAGATGCCAGGGGAAATTATGTGCAGGTAGTGAGAACAGATGATTGTCTTAAATGACAAATTATCAAAGGTGAAAGGACCATAAAAGTCAGCTCAGGGAAGTGACAAGGACAGCATCTTTGTGTAAGGGTGGGGGGGTGTGGGCCTGCTGTCCCAGGAGGGCTGGGGAGTGACAGAGAAACAAGCTGGGGCAGGACCAGGGAGGACAGGCGGAGCCCGCAGGTGGAGGGACAGTGACCACGAGCAGCGGCGGAGGTGGACGTTAGCGGAGGGAGGAGCCCAGGTTTGAATTGGCCAATTTCTCTCTTAAAATCGAAAATAGATTCATATGTTTAGAGCAAGGGAGCAAGTAGAGGGGTGCAGGGTTTAAGGAGAGACGAGTGCCAGTTTCAGAGCAGCAGCCAGGGGCAGCTGTAGCCTGGCAGCTCCGCTCTGGAAGCAGAGAAGAAAGACCGTAGGATTTGTCCAGAGTAAGGGTGACTTTCTCCCTTGTTTTTTCAAAAACAATAATACCTCCATTAATGAGTGTTCTGGGAATAAAACTCTTTACTGTGAAAACAGGCAGCCCAAAAAACAAAACCATACCCATAAACCAGACAAGCAGAACATTTGTAGCCTTATGACAAAATTGCTTGGTATGCAGTTTCCTTTTGTCTTGGATTACAGTTGGGTTTAGATCAACAGCATCCCTGAAGTGAAGACCCATCTTGGGGGCTGGCATCTCCTTTTCTCTTCATTTCTGGTCCTTAGGAAACCCGGCCGGGACCTGCTAATTGGTATTGTTACAGCTGAGGCTGGAGTGCTGAGATCTCTCATTCATGTGTTGCTGTTCTCAAGATTATGGTCTTTAAATGCTCTTGTTCTCACTGTGTTTTGGTGCTGGACTTTACTTCCATGGAAGAAGTTTAGATGTTGTGTGGTTGTGTATCTCTGTCCCCACAGGCTCCCGTGCTGAAAGCTTGGCCCCCCAGGTGACTGTACTGAAATGTGTTGGACTCTTAAAGAGATGGAAGTGATCAAAAGTTGGAGGCTCCTCATTTGCAAGGGATTCATGCCCATCTTGGGAGACTAGGTTAGGTCTCAAGGGACCGGATCGGTCACTGGGAGAGCAGACTGTTAAAAACAGTTAGGTTTTCTTGGCTCCTCCTCTTACCCGCTTCTCCCTCACACATGTTCTCACTGTGCGATGCTATTGGTTCCTGCCAGAAGCCCACAAGATGGGGGACATTCATTCTTGGACTTTCACTGTCTGAAGCTGTGAGCTACATAAGCCTTGTTTCTTTATAAATCACCAATCCCCAGATATTTTGCAATAGCAACACAAAATGGGTGAAGATCAGTGTTAAAGGTGGAAGGAGTTCCGATAATAGAGATATTTCACCGGATCGCCATGCCCATACTGTACCCAGAGATCAGGAAGATACTCAGGAAGTGTTTCTTGAATGAATGAATGAACAGAGAATGAGGGAGTGGACAGTGGTAGTGGGCATGGAATTGGGATAGGAATGGGGAGGAGACATTGTTGAAGTACAGATAATTATCCTCGGTGAGAAGGATATCCTTGGCTTTCCTCAGATCTGGGGGTGAGTAGTTGTCTCAGTCCATTCTGCGCTGACATAACAGAGTACCCTAGATTAAATACTTTATAGAGAACAGAAACTTATTTCTTACAGTTCTGGAAGCTGAGAAGTCCAAGCTCCAGTGAGATCTTTTTTTTTTTTTTTTTTTTGCCTGTGTCATCATAGGTTAAAAGGCAAAAGGAGAGAGAGACAGAGAGAGAGAGAGCAAAGCGACTTTCACTACCTTTTTATGGAATTGGGTGAATTCATCCGTAAGGATGGAGCCCTCAGGACCTCATACGCTTCATCAGCCCCAGTTCCCAGTATGGAAGTGGGTAAGAGAGAGGAAAGGGAGGGAAAGCAGCAAAGGGTGATTTATAAGAGGGTTGTCAGCAGAGGTTCTGTCCCATTGGGGACATTTGAGAGATGCCACAGAGCTGTTCCGGCCAAAGGCATGTATGCATCATGTCCTATGGGCTCTTGGGTGAGGACTGCTCTTGGGTATGAGCACTAGTCTGTGTCTCTCGGGATCCTGAAGTTAGACAAAGCACATACAGCTCGGGACATCTCTCGGGCAGGGTGATATAAGCTGGATGTTTATCAGTGGATAAATGCTCTGTATCTTTCGATACAGAAAGATCCCCAACATATTAGGTTTGCAAAAAGTGAGATGCATCATAGTTTGAGCAGAATAGTATTCTACCATTTTCATATTTTTATATGCTTAGAATATCACTAAAAAGATATACAAGAAACTGGAAACAGTGACTCCTCTGACCTAGAAATTGGAATGGAAGACAAGATGAGGTGAAAGAAAGACATTTGTTTTTACTGTAATATGCTGTAGTATCTGATTTTCTAAAACAAGTTCATATGTAACTTATATTAAATGGACTGCAATTGTCGTATGTGTGTGTACAGATTGTAGTTATAAAACAAAATAAGAACTTCTTTCTCCACCTCCATTTCCCACCTAGAGACCTTTGGGAATTGGATCCCAAAGACGGTGGCAATTTTTGGAGCTCTTGATACCGTGGATGTTGGGATATTCCATTGCCAGCTCCTTGGGGAAGTGTCCTTTTCTAGAATTCTTCCTTCTTGCAGTTTTCAAAGGTCTCTGCTTTCCTTTGGCCCAAAAACATGGTGGCTGATAAATGTCAAGACAACACCAACAATCAATATATTCTGGCTCAAATCAGACTAGATGTTCTGGATAATATATTGCCAGCAGAAATGTTCCCACCCTAGAGGAAAGTCCCTAGAGCCCAACAGTCCCTCTATGGAGGTGTCCGGAATATCTCAGCATTTGGCTGGGCACTGGCCAGTCCCAGAAGTGCCTGGTTAGCCTGTTTTCATTTTGAGAAACTGGTACTCTCTCTGAAGTGCTGGCATAGGAGGAACCAACTTGCCCTTTTGAAGCTGGTGGACTCCTTCTGTTTCTTTTGCTGCCTCAGCCTCTCCATGGAAGATGGGGTTAATCAGTTAGGTGCTCAATTTAATCAGCACAATCAGCTGCACTGAACACAGAATGCCCAGACTAGATGGTATAATTTTTACCATCTAATTAGATTAGATTGGCAAGACGTAGGGTTGGAGATGCAGAATTCCTAATTCTCTTTGTTGGCACCACCAAACGGTGATGACAGAGATCATGATTTTCATTTCGATTAGTGTACTAGCAATTCTAAAGGCTCTTCCTATCTCTGGTCAGGCTACTCTTTAAACCATTGCCCAAGAGGTAGTTACTGCGACTTTGCTAAAAGGTGGAAACAGCTCTGATGACCCATTTCTTGTATTCTACTTTTCTATATGAAGGATTCTATTTTCTACATTCCAGCTACCAGGGTGCTCATGGTCTATAACTCTGCCCACTTTCCTAGCCACATCACTACCGTTTCCCATACATCCATATTTTCAGCAGTGTCTGCTGATCTCTTACATTACCAAGCTCAGTGGTGCTGGTCCTCTGTGTTTCCATGGTCCTGTTCAAAACCTTCCCTAGCATAGTGCTAGTTCTATGGTATGGCATTGTTGTGCCTTCTTGCCTACATCTTTTATTCGATGGTGAGCTTTTCTAGTCTCTTGCCTTTCTATTCAAAGCATGCAGTACACATTCAATGAAAGTCATTCACTTTTGTTGAATTTTATTGCACACTGGGTGGAGGGCACCCCACTGCAGAATCTTTTACACATAGCCGGAAAACAGGTACCAACGCAGAGTAGAAACAGTGATAAGGTTGATCCTAGACCTTCCTAACTGTGATGTAACAGAGGCCCTCAGTGTAGATGAAATTCCCTCTTCCATTTTCCCATCCAGTGCCACCTACTGCGTGCTTCCATCCCATCACTCGGGAACAAACATCTCCTCCCACTCTTGCATTTATGGTTCAGAAGAGGGTTGCGGGCTGAGTCCCTGGAGGAGAGGGCTGCAATGGAGGTTCCTGTGCGGGAACTGTGGAGGCATATTCTCAGGATTGGCATCTGTGCAGGAAGTGAAAGAACCAGATTGGGAAAAGAGGGAAGTTGGGCTGTGGAGAAGGAGCCAGGAGGCCTTAGCTGACCCCACAGAGAGCTCTGAAGCTGGTGAAGTCCTTCAGGGTTGGCCTGGGTTGGAGACAAGCGGCCGAGTGTTTATGTCTCTGCATCAACCAGTCTTTGGGTGCACAGCACCCCCGGGGAGGGTCATGAGTCTGAGCCAGGTGGCTTCTTCCACCACAGGCAATTTCTCTACGGGCCTGAGAACTGAGAGCTGTAGGTGGGCAGCAGTTGCTGGCGTTGCAGGGACTTAGTCTTCCAGTCCTGAACGGGGATCTGGGCCATGCGCTGTACTGTATCATCTGTAGATACAGATTCTTCTGGGATCCGAATGCCTGTGTTCGCCTGTGAGCTCCAGCACTTGCTGAGTGTTCAAGGTGATAAACCCACCCCAACAGGAGTGGCTGGAAAAACGTTTGTCGTGTGTCAGGGTTCGGTGGGGGCAGCTCATTTCTGCTCCACACAGTGTCAGCCATGATGGCTCCCGTGGGGACGAGGCCGCACTTCCGGTTCCGTCGCGAGGCCGGAAGTGCAGCACAGATTCCGCTCCGACAAGGACTGGGTTTCCCCGCGGAGCTTTGTTTTCAAATTCAGCGCATCTTGGCTCCTTGGTATCCAATGGTTTGTGCTTCAGTTTGCTCTGGAGCTATAGAGAAGTAATTGGAGAAACTAGAGGAGAAAAAGTGAGAAAATTTAGGGAGGAAAATCTGCCAGTTTCTCGGGGCTAAGGAGCAGCTTCCGGCCCATGACCATCACTGACTTTTACCTTCACAGCTCTGCAGCCCTCAGCAGATGATTCAAAGATGGAGCAGAAATGCAAGCAGCAGCCCCAGCCAGCCACGCCCAGAGAAACCATTACTAAATCATCCTTACACACGGATTCACGTAAATATCGGTATTTGGAAGAAGCCTAACGTTTACAGCTTTATTTTAGATTTGATGGTTTGGTTTCATTTTTAGGAGTTGTGAGTTCTACATAGATCACAGAGGTTTGGTGAGTTGCCCATCAGCGGGGCACAAGAATGGCAAGACAGTAGCTTTCTAATCAAGTTTTTCACGTTCATAACAAATTTAAAAGCCTTGTCACGGGTTAAGCAGTGGCTTTGGAAAAATCAGACTGTCTTTGGCTATGGGAAGAGATGTTCTCTTTCTTATTTTGCTCATTTAACCCATAGCAAAATTAGCAATGTTTTGCAACCTTGACAATGTCTTGGACTTTTAAAATTTTATTTTAAAAATAGATGTCAGGTGAAGCCTCCGACTCCCATGATGACACGTGTTGCCTCAGGGTGACTAAAGAGCCGGGTTTGCTCAGGACTGAGAGGTGCTTGGAACAGAGGACCCTCCCAGCTAACCCTGGAATCATTCTGGTAAATGAGGAAGCATGGGTCAGCCTCTCACTGCCTCAGGTTAGACAAGAATTCAGTGATTCTTTCACTAACCTCACAAAAATGACCTACTCACCGCCTTCACAATCAGCAGGCTCATCTGTTTCCTCTTTTCCCATGCCTTCCTCTTCCGGGAACAAATAGGTTTCTCTCCTCTCACGCAGAGGGGTTCTGTCCCTTCCCTGTAGCCACTATGTCATTGTTTCGGGTCCCTGAAGCTTTGACTTCTCCTCTAAATGGCTTAACGCAGCATGTTTCGAAACACACATTGCTATCCTGAAGGGCATTGAGGGCAAGGATAGAAAATAGTTTTTATCTTCTCACTGTGTGTGTGTGTTGACCAGCTTGCTGCAGATGGACATGTTTTGTAAGGAGTCTTGATCTTTGATCATCTCTTCTCATTCATGTGAACCCCAACATACTGGCTACAGAGCCCCATCTATAAAACATGACTGTCTCATCTAAGAAAGTGGAGTGGGGAGAGGAATAAAACAATGATTTCTGGCTTAGCTTCCTGCCCTGTTTGGCCTCAGGACTGCACACTGGGTGGAGGGCATCCTACTGCAGAATCTTTTACACATGGTCGATCCTAGACCTTCCTAACTGTGGTGCAACAATGACTGTTAGTGTCTCTGCCCTGTCCTCCTGGGGTCACCTACTATTTAAACCTATCAGCTAACTGCTTAGACTCACAAAGATCATCCACATCCCTCCCACAGATTTTGAAAATATCATAAGTACTTTCAACAGATTGCAGAAAACTTGGAAAATCCAAATGAAAAGTACAGAGGATGACAAAATTCACCAATAATTCCTCTCCGTGGACACTGCTACTATTAAACCGTTAGTATATTTGGTTTAAAAAATGCATAATGATGCTTTATCACCATCTGTATTCACTCAGCAACAGATTAAAATTCTCCATTTCAGTATCATGAGTTTTTCATTTTAGCATGAGCTTTGTAGTGGTTTGATGGCATTACATTGCATGGATAGCCACAACTGTCTGATTTCATACCTTTCTGTCTGGATATTGGGGGATCCCTTCCCTCTCCTTGGATTTTTTAAATAAACAAACATTGAATAAATTACTTCTCTACCAGATATTTTGATTTCTGACTACTTTCTTACCAGATATTCTTAATGGTAAATTTCTAGGGTATAATTTATATGTATTTTGGGGTGTTATGTTGGTCGACTTGTCTTATAAAAAGTGTTCTCAATTTATACTTCCTCCAGCAGGATAGAAGAGTGTTTTGGTGACAATTAGGGATGACAGGTGACTACACTAGCCAACTAACTCAGGAAGTGGATAAGTCTGGTGTGGCAGCCGGAGTCGGATATTGCTCTTTGATATTGCCATGTTTGTAATACATCTGAAAACTAAACGGGAAAAAGCAAACATTGGTCATTCAGGGTCAGGGTCATCCAGAAGGATCGAAGGAACTAAAGAGACATCAAGGATTTTAATGAGATGTCTACGCACCTCATGCCTGACTCTCATTTCATAGAAGAGACCTCTCCAGCTGAACCAGTCTGTTCAAAGAGAGGGCAAAGAAACTTGAGAATAACTGGTTTATGACAAAAAGGAAGAAAGAGGGAAACCTTGCATTGTGAGTGCATTTGCCACAAAGATCAACTTATTTCATCTTAAAAATTCAGCCTGGATATTTTTATACCCATTTGACCATTGAGGAAATGGAACTCTGAGAGAGTCTGAAATGTCTCTGATGGCTGTGCTACTAACGAAGAGCAGACCTAGGAACTGAACCGTGGTTGTTGGACTCTAAATTAGAGCTATTTCTAACCCAGAGGACTTTCTGGAAAGTGTGAACAAGAAGGAGATGCTTGCATGCTCACATTTGTTGTACCACTGCTTACAGTGGCTGGAATATGGGGCCCACCAGTGTCCAGCAGCAGATGAATGGATGAAGTTATGGTTTAATAACTGTCTCAGTTACTTTTCTCTTGTTGCTGGGACAAAACACCCAGCACCCAAAATGAAGAAAGGAAAGGTTTATTTAGCTCACTGTTTGTAGAGGTTTCAGTCCATACTCCTGGCTGTAAGGCAGGGTGGCGTGGCACAGGGGCAACACTTCAAGGTAGCAGCCAGAGCAAAAGCAATCAGAACAAAAGAAAGGAAACTAGCCTCTTCTCCTGGCTTATACTGTACACGGGCTGCTGCCCCCGCCCATTCCAGGGCCAGTGTGGCACTCACAAAATGTCCCTGCCCTCTTTTGCACAGAATGAGGATGTTTACAAATAAGAACCCTGGCTCCCTTCTGAGTCCCTCAGTTAAACTTCTAAACTGCTCAAGTTGGCACAGTGCATCCACTGTAACAATAACACAGTGGAGGATTATTCAGCCACGACAGGGGAGGAAATCCTGTCAGTTGTACCAAATGAGTAGGACTGGAGTGTAATGTGTTAAGTGAAATAAGTCAGAAGCAGAAAGAATTTATGGGTTCCGTGCGTAGAGATGACATCAGAGAAAATGGAAATGCTAGTTTGCCAGTGTGATCCTTAGATATTACACACACATATACATTGTGGAACCCCATAAATACATTCAAAGAAGAAGGAAAGATAAGGCCGAGACCACAGCACTCTGTGGAAGAGAAGTCCCCCCAGTCCCTTTCCTATTGCTTGGGACAGGTAAAGCTGGGGTCATGAGGGACACCTGGCCTTTTGCACACCTTCCCCATACATTCAAGTCCTACGCTGTGCCAGGCATTATTATTTTGTCAGCCTCATAGTATTTTTATACTTGACATCTACTTTCCTGTGTCAGAAATGGCACTTGTTCAGAGAGCAGCAGCCCTGGTTCAGTTCCTGGGCTCAGGTTGCTGAGAAGGAACAGGTCAGGGCCTGAGATAAAGGGCCGGGGATGGCCCTGTGGGTGTGTAGATACATCCAACCCATCAAACTGTGTGACTTAGACAAGGGTAATGCTTTCCATGCCTTCAGTAAAACAGAAAGGAAAGTAAAGAAACAACTGAGCAGGCGGGAAAGCAGTAAATTTTATATAAGAAGACCTCAGGCTCTCCCAGGCCTTGAAAAGCAATCGGTGTGAAGCGATTCATTAGCTTCTCTGGGTCTGATTCTCCCTTGGAACAAAGAGGTCGAGTAGGGCAGGTGGCCGTAACTTCAACTTAATGTGTAAGGCGGCTGTCAGTGTTGAAATTCTGTCAGGCTCATGGTGACATCACCTGGGGCCACCTTAATATTAGTAAAGTAGGACCATCAGAGCTGGGGGACTCCTGGAGGAGACTACAGGAAGTTCTCCCCCAAAAGCTGCCCTGGTGAAACACTGGACAAGGGTCTGGTTAGACCCTCAGGTCTACCTGGTGCCTGTGGGAAGTAATGAGGTGCGTGTTGAGCACCTCACAGGGCGAAGACTTCTGCCCACCAATCCTATGTGTGTTCATTTCTACAGAACAGAATGGCCCGGGTGTCTCTAACACACAAAGGCACCTGGTGCATTGAGAAACATCCAACTAAAAGCAGGAGTGGCCCTTGTTTGAATCTTCATTCCAACAAACCAGATGTAAAACGAGAGGTTTGAGGCATCCAAAGGGGAATGAAGCCAAACTTGGACAATGTTAAGAAATTATCATTAATTTTGTGGCCTTGCTACAGAGAAATGTCCCTAGGCATTGCCTGCTACAATGTATGTGCGCCCTGATGACAGTATGCTAAGTAAAGACATCAGCCACAGCAGGGCAGACACTAAGTATGTGATTCCTCATATAGGTCCCTAGGATAGCCAAATTCATAGGCAAAAAGCCAGGCATGGTGGTGCATGCCTGTAATTGCAGAACAAGGTAGCTGAGGCAGGAGGATCACTTTGAATTGAAGGCCAGCCTGGTCTACCTAGTGAGTTCAAGGCCAGCCTGAACTACATAGTGAGACCTGTCTCTACTCTCCTTCCAAAAGGACCTTCATAAACAGAAAGCAGAATGGTGCTTTGCAGCCAGCAGTGGAGGCCTAGCAGAAAGTGAGCACTCACTAGTTTCAGCATTTCAGCTCGGGAAGACGAATGAAGTTCTAAGGGTGGATGGAGGTGATGATTGTGTAACAGTGTGAAATACTTAATGTTCCTGAACTGTACACATAAAAATAATGGAAATGCTAGCATATATATTATGCTTGTCACAATTTCAAAAAGCCCTCGGGTATTAGAAATATGTACAGGTGGGTAGTATGACACCCAAAATTTGCTTTCAAATAACCTAGTAAGAGCAAAGGATTGGATGCTAGAGAGGAAACCAGACTAGGGAAACGTGTGAACTGTCGAAGCTGGGTGTCGGAGAGCAGGGCTGACCATCTTGCTCCTGCACTTGTGATGCACCAAACCATCTATCCCAGGGAGTTTAAAACACATCCTGTTTAGATCGAGTTGAATTTTCTGAGATGCACTGTGCCTTTATGCTCATTTTTGAAGACTCAGTGAAAAACAAACCAAAACCAAATCCTGCATCACCCTAATGCCATGAACTGTCACCACATGAAATTGAGCCTCAAATGAGCCCAGCCGGGGAGGAGATCACGGAGACCGCCTTCGTGCGAGCCACGCTCATACGTTATACCTAAGTTGGGGTGGCGTGGCCCTTGCGCTGCCCTTCTCGGGGTGCTGGGAAGGGCAAAGGGAACTGTGCACATTGCTCGTCCTCACTGTGGCTGCCACCTTCCCGCTCAGTGGGCACGTTTACAATCCGCTCAGCGTTTACAATGCTCAGGTTATTCCTCCAGGCCAGGGAGCAGGTTTCCCAGCCGTGCCCTAGGCGCCTGTAATGTGTAGTCAAGGGAAGATCTGCTTGCGTAGGAGCCGCTGGACACATAGCAGGTGCTCATCAAACGGTAGAAAACCACCGTTACTGACTGTGTCGGTTTTAACCATTTGACGAGGCCTTTGGCAGAAAAGAATTTCTAGGCTGCCCTTTGGCCAGCCAAGGGAAGGAGCCCCCCCCGGAGGTCGTAAGCTTATTCGCTGAGGCCCAGCTGGAGCAAGTGTGCTTACACTCCAGACGGTGGCACGGTCGCTGTAGCGGGAACCTGGGGAGATAAGGGCAGCTTCCGAAATGCTTTTGGGGCATCACAAAAACCCCATTGTAACATGGCGCTCTTTGGAATAGCATTAAAGAAAAGCGAACGATGACCGTTTATCAAAGGAGAAATGAAAGCCCCTGGGAGGCGAGTTTTATTTTGAAGCCGAAGAAGCCTTTCATCATATCAACCGGAAAACATACGATGGTTCCATGAACCGGGGGACGATAAGCAGCCGGTGACCGCTGCTGTTCAGCTCGGGCCCCACCCCTGGTGCGCTACAGACAGATTTTCACCCTCCTTCCTGAGAAGCCCAGCGTTCCCTGACTTATGTAACCATGCAGGGAGTGAAGCACAGCATCTCCCTCACCTCTGTGGCTTGGTATCTGGCCAGAGCATTCACAGGGCGGTGGCTTCCAACAGACGAGAAGAAGCGTCCCAAATAACTCTTCCGGGTGTCAATAGAATAAATGATCCCAAACCTTTGGTGTAGAGAAGTATTTTTTTCCTCCAGTCAGAGTGAGTCATAGAGGAATAGAGTTGCCACATTTGGCAAATAAAAAAAAAATTTGGTGAAATTGGAATTTTGAACAAATATTTGGAAATATTGCCGGAGACATCATTAGATCATAGAGGTTCAATTTTTCTTGGAAATGTCAGTTAAGCTGGGCATCCTGTATTTTATCTGGAAATGCTAAAAAGAGATGTTCTTCCTCTCAGATGTGCAGAGGCTGAATATTTTATTTCAATGTGTCCAGGGGTTCTGGGAGGTACACATGGTCAAGAGTGTCCAGGAATATGTACCGGGGCTGGGAGGTGGTGCTGTTGGTGGAGAGTGTGTTAGTTCACAATTGCTGTGTAACAAGTCGCCCCAAGCTCTGTAGCTTCAGGTACTAGTCCTTTATGGCACGCAGCAGTGTGCAGTGGGGCAGCTCCATCTCCAGCTGTACCTCTCTGATTTGGGCAGGGTAGTTCACCAGAAGGATACAGCTGACACTCCTCTCCCTCCTGAGAGCAGAGGGATAATCTATGTGCAGTCTTACGAGGCCAATGAATGCTCAAAAGTGCAAGTGAACATGCGAGGCATGACTAGCATGCTGTCATTTCCACCCTCACACCCTTGGCTAGGGCAAAAGCCACAGGTCAGACACAAATTAAAAGGGTACAAAAGTGTATTTGTCCCTGGCAAGAGCATGAGTGCTGGGAGTGAGGAATGGGGCCGAGGCCCACACGGGAGACTGAGGGACAGGACAGGAGGAAATCCAGTCCCTGGTTCCTGCAGAGCCAGAAAGGACTCAGGCATGAGGGGAAGAGGACCCAGGAGGTCAGTGACCAGGTGGCAGGATTATCAGGGTCAGACGGCTTAGATGGAAGAGTTACGTGATTCTTCGTCCCAGCCCTTGACTGCAGTATTTGCACGGTCACCTGGAAAGTTTGCATGGCTGACATGAGAAGGCAGGAGTTTAGTGGTCTGCAGTTCTCCTCAGTGCCACCCTGTAGTCCACGTCACCCCTTGACGTCTCTGCTCTCCTTAATAGCTCCTTTGGTTCAACAGGTGAGACATGGAGCCCACTGTATGAGACACCGCTTCACGCTCATAGCTGCAGTAACCAGGACTCTTCTCATTCATGGAGGAGAAAGTGGATGAAGAAGACAGGAAAGTAGTAACACTGAGCCTAAGATGCTAGGGGTCCTAGCTGTAGGCAGGGCCAAATCCAGGGGCTCAAATTGTGTCATGGGGAGTCTATTCCACCATTCCTGTGCTGCTGCCCCCTTACTGGACCCTGGGTGGGCTGCTGAAAGCTCCAGATTCATACCTATGAACCTGACAACTCAGGCAGCAAAATACGTCTCTTCTTCCTTAACCAAGTGTAAACTCTGAGAGTGGAACACTGAGCCCACGTGTCCACGCGTGAATGAGTCGCCGTCACCAGGACGCTGGGCTGACTCACCAGCCCTGGGCAGTGAAATCTGACCTGTCTCCCTAGACAGGCTGGGAGCTGAGGAGGGATGGCAAAGTGGGAAACCACGGGGAAAGAGCTGGCGAGGTGCTGGGCAGGCCGAAAGGCAGCGGATGCCTCTGTGGGAGAACTACTATATTTCACACAGTAGTACAGGATTTTTCAGCCTCTGCCTTTCTTCATTTCCTTCCACTGAGGCTCTGTGGGGTGCACCTTCCTCTGCCTTGAGCAACCAAGGGTTATCATATATGTGAAGGACAAGGAGTCACCCGGACGGCCACTCTCTCACTGACACTCCCTACTGTATTTTAAACAGATCTCATCACCCCTCATTGGGGCTGTGCCTGATCTCTGTAACCTCTTTCCAGTCCCTGCTTTCCTCATGTACTCCTGTGGCATCATTTGCCTGCCTATCATGTGTATTGTTATTTTGTGACCAAAACAACATTTTTCCCTCTCTTCTTGAATCCTTATGAAGCCCACCAGGCAAGCACTATCGACCCACAGAAGATTTCCTGGCCTCAGGAAGTGATCTGCTCGGTTTTTTGTTTTTGTTTTTTTTTTTGGTACTGGGGATTGAACTCAGGACCTCATGCTTGCCAGGCAGGCGCTTACACTGCTGAGCTAAATCCCCGGCCCATGATCCGCTAGTCTTATGCAGTAGATTGAGTTCAAGGTAAGAGGTCAGCTGCAGTATAGCCGGGTGTACCAGATGTCTTATGTGGTGGACCACTTCTGGGTGGAGAGGGTGGACATTGAAAGAGAAGTTAAGTCTTTGTATTTTATAGTTCATTTTGAAAGTTAGTTACCTAGGCTACCTAGGGTGGACAATGGCCCTATGTGTGGACAGCTCTGGGTTTGCATCTGGGGTTCTCTTTCCATTTACCTGAGCCAGTACCTGGCTTCTCTCTGAGACCGGAACAGGATTGAGTTGATCCAAGAGAGCTCTGGAGCTCCATGCCCATTTTCCATTTGGTTTCACCAGGAAGAAATGTTTGCTCCTCACTCTCCTGTGGCTGAAGCAGTTGGCACGTGCTGTGGTGAGGTGCGAAGTGGGCTTGGTCAGCAGTGGGTGGGATGACCCAGAGCCTCCTGGAAGCCTGCCAGGCATTTGGAAGAGCTCTGTGCCTTGGGAAGCACTGCCCCGGGCTAGTCCTTAGGCCCCGGGCTGGCCCTGCTAGTCCTTTCGAGAGGGCTGCACTTTAACTCAACAGTGAACAAGTTAAGTGGCACAGGGCAAAAGCAGAATGAAGGAGGTGACCCTGAATCAACACCAAGGCTGTCTTTGCTCGGAGAGCTCTGGGACGCAAATTCTTGGGAATGTCTGTCCTTGCCAGTGACCTTGTGTATTTATCTAGCTGTCCAGCTGAAGGTTACCCTGACATTTCAGCAGCAAGGCAGAGCTTACAGATTTACGGTGTTGACTTGGGCAAGAGAAGGGGGCCCCTCCCTGGTGCCCGGCAAGAAATGCGGTGTGGGAAACCTCTGCTGTCTCACGCCATGCAAGATGGTGGTTGAACTCCCCCCTCCCCATGAGTGTCCCCAAGGTGACCACTTGGAGGTCAGCCACAGGCAGCCCCTGCCCCTGAGAAGGAGTCCAGGGAGGTAGGAAAGGGGCAGGAACCAGGCAGAGGATGATTCCTGTGCAGAGGTCACTGCCTTGACAAGAGAGCGCAGCAGGAAGGGATAGTTTAAGGGAGAAAATTCTTCTCTGCATTCGAAGAGAATTTTACAAAACCGTTCAGTAATGAGCATCTCTGCAGAGCCGGGAGGGACAGCTAGAAAGAGAGGACCGGGGAAAGGAGATCTCTGCTTTCCAGTTGACCACACTCTACACTGTTTGCTTAAATTATCTTTCATATCTATTGTTTTTTAATGGAAACATTTACAAAAGACTGCTTTAATTAAAACAAAACATTCACAGGCCTTGTTCCCTCTACCTTTATTCTCTGTGATCCAGGAAGCAGGAATTCATTTACCAGCTGTGTGGACTTTGGCAAATCTTTTAACCTCCTCTGGCCTATTACCTCATCTGGAAAGCTGGGTTTATAGCAGCGCCTGCTTCAAAGTGTGCCTGGGAGGCCTGAGTGTGATAAGGAGTGTGAAGTGTTAGGCTCTGGTTATCACACGCACTCCTACATCCTGGCATCGCTGGTATTGTTCAAACACTGTTTTAACACAGACCTAGTGGTGTGCCAGTTCGTCCCAAACTGGCCATGTAGGTGCCAGCAGCAGCTGTCTCGGGGGCCGTGGTCCCTGGTGTCACGGCTGGGGCTGGGAAGGACAATGGCCAGTGGCTTGTTGATCCCTGAAGGTCCAGAGCTTCAGGAGGGAAAATGAGCAGCTGTTTGGGAATCAGAGGCCAAGGCAGAATGCAAGGTGGATGGGGTCACACACACACCTGTCACATCTCACTAAAGTAAATTACCCTCCACTGTGTCCTAAATGTGTCCGAGAGAGATCTGAAAAGAACAGAAAATGTAGAGTTGCCTAAGCAGGAAACCAGGAAAGGAGGAGACTTTGGTTTGGCTAGAATGCAGTCTGTCTACACTTTCCTCTCCTTCTGGCACCTTTGGGATTTATTTCCTTTCCACTGAAGCCACCCGGGGCCAGAAGGATCTTTGCTGTATCTTAAATCACACACTCATGGGCTGTGAGGGCCAAGTGGAACCATAGGGCAATTTGAAAGTATTTCAAGTACCAGAAAACACAGGTGAGGCTAAGGTTTATGACTGCGACATTTGCTTATCTCACACAATTAGAAGTCCAGCCCTGAGGAGGCTTTGGCTTTGGCTGATCCAGGAGTTCACAATGCCGTGCGGTTTGGGTTTTCCGTGTGTCTGTGCTCCGTCTTCGTTGTTCGTGCCGGACACGGTGGCCAACTTCATCATGCATTTCCAGCCAGTGGGATCAAGGGTGGGGAGAGAATCTTCCCTCCAGTTACGTGATGAGAGGTCTGTCTTTGTCATCCAGATGAGCCAGTTTAGGATGTGTGCTCACCCCTGGGCCACTAATAGTGGTCAGGTGGCCACCTTGTGCTGTTGGCTTCACCTGGTATCAACAGGGAGAAGGAATTATTAGCTTGGACTTGGACATTTTCCAGCCTGGACAGCATTGGCATCTGTGGGGTAAGAAGCTCCTCTTTGTGGGGCCGTCCTGTGAATTCCAGGATGTTTATCATCATTCTTTATCTTTAAGATAAGGGGCCGTGTAGAAGGGAAAAGGCTGGGAGGAAGACTGGCCCTAGGTGGGTGTAGCAGTCTGTTTTCTGTCACTCCAGTGAAATACTTGGGGCAGGCTAATGTTATGAGGGAAAAAAAGAGTCTGGCTTAGCTCACGGTTCTGGAAGCGCCAGGATGTGGCACCAGCATGAGCACAGCTCTGGCGCGAGCCCTCCTGGGTCTGTCACATATGGCGGGTCACAGCACGGTGGGAATAGATGCAGGAGAAAGAGCTTCCACTGCCAAACAGGAAGCCGGGAAGCCCTGGGGCCACATCCCTGCTGAAGACCCCACTCAATTTACACAAGGGCCTCCCACTTGGCCCTCCTTTTACACAACCTGCGCCCCCACTTTTACAGTGGGGAACAGGCCTCTGGCACATGAACCTTTGAGGGATGCACTGAAACAAACTTGCAATCCTGAGAATAGAGCATGATCTTGTAGGCCTTGTAGGGGTTCCGGTTCTTCTCCCCGAACACCAGTGAACTGCCACAGCATTTGGAGTCAGAGTTAATGGAAGCTGGGGCACGGAGAAGGAATAGAGGGGAGGAAGCAGACCAGGCGTCAGGGAAATACAGGTGAACACTAAGGGCAGTTTCAGTGCGGGTGCTGGAGGTAGAACCAGGAGAACTGGGTTTATTTCAGTGCAATAAGGAGGGAACCAGTTAGCATCTGGTGCTGGCCTTGGTGGTGAGGAGATGAAGAAGAGAGACCACCAAGGATGGCGTGGGGGCTTCTAGCTTTTCCGCTGCAGGGACACAGGAGAAGGATCAAGGTGTGGCAGGGAGATTCCGTCCTGGATATGCCAAGTTTGAGGTCTGTGTGAGACACCCAGGCAGGAAGGGAGTGGTGGGGGGTGCAAGTGTGGCGCCCGGGGAGCACCAGGTTGGAGACAGTGCTGCAGTTGGAGCCACGAGCACGATGCGAACTCATCCCGAGAGATCGTGACACTCAACAGTGAGACACGGAACCATGAGCCTGGCGGAGAGCTGGCAGGGGGGTAGGAGGAGCTCCCGCTGAGTAGGAGGGCACGGAGGATGGCTTGGGAGGAGGTGGAAGGTAAGAACCGAACGATTTCCCCTGGACTTAGTGACAGGGACCCATGGTCAACCCCAGCTAGAACCACTTTGAAAGAAATGGGCAAACGCCAGGTTGAAAAAGGACTGAGTCATGGAGAGAGGGACACAAAGGAGATTCCTCCCGGGGAGACTGGAGGAGACAGAGGGGAGGAGAGAGACAGAAGGAGAAATGGACACGAGCAGAGCTTGTCTTCTGGTGGAGATACCCGGTCACGTTGGGACAGTTATGGTGGTGGCAGAGGGATAAGGGCAGTGGTTTGAAAATCCAGGAGAGAGAAGCAGACAGGGATTGTGTAGTGACTCTGTAGGTCACTACAGAGGCAGGGGGGGAGGCACCGCTGAGCCCAGAGGACAAAGCTGTGGGTCCACTGTTGTGGGCAGGGTGGAGGAGGAGGGGAGGGACACCACTGTGTGAGTGGATTTGGGACAGGAAGTGGACAACATTCCTACGTGAACTTTCTACAGGGGCTGAGCAGAGGAGGCTCACTGCCTACAGGAAGGGTGAGTCGGATGCATTTTGAGGACTGCAAGCAGTTGTCATCTTCCCCAGAGCTTTCAGAGCCTTTAATGTTCAAACATTTGCAGCATGTGGCCAAGAGGGGGGTAGAGGAAACCACTTCCCACGGTCCCACACGTTCCTTACAAGTTCAGTCTCTCAAGGGAGCAGTGTCCCACGCCACACTCTGGGCCACACCAAGCCAGGTCAGCACTGCATGTTATGGTGGAACAATATGGCGCCCCCTATGGGGAGTGGCTTTGCTGGCTGAGGAGTCACACAAGATGCTGCACGTAAAAGGGAAGCTGGTGTCCCCCCAGGCCTTCCCTTCCCTCCCCTTCCCTTCCCTTCCCTTCCCTTCCCTTCCCTTCCCTTCCCTTCCCTTCCCTTCCCTCCCATGAGCATAACTCTCTCGCTCCTGTTTGTGTTACATGACATCAAGCCCATGGCTGGGGCAATTTGGTCCTACTCTCAGAGATGGAAATAGACAGAGACACCCATTAGACCCTTGTGTGTGATGTCCAAGGATCCCAAGGTGTGTCAAAAGTCTTCCAGCTCTGAGTGCAGCCTGCAGGAGTCCATAACAAAATGAGCTGTGTGTTCTTGAGTGGGTTGCTTAATTTATCCATACCTCACTTGCCTTATTTGTACCAAAGGGAATAATCATGACATCCTTTCTGCAAAGAGTTGTTATGGTGATCAAGTAGATAATATTTTTTAAGGGCCTAGAATGGTGAGATACAACTCAGCAGGAAGGACCTGTTAGCTGTTACTGGTTGAGTATTGCTTATCAAAATGCTTGGGACCAGCAGTGTTTTGGAGTTTGAACCCCCGAGGTACTTTGGTCCATGAACTTAATTTGTTCTGTGATTCTAGAGAAGATGGCTGTGGTCATGTTTATCACCCAGCACAGAGTTTGCCAATGGGAGGGAAATTTTGCCAAACGGTTGTGTTCGCAAATGGAATTGTTCAAAAACGTAAGCGTTTGTGAAGCGAGGCGTTACTTTATCTGCCTGCACTTAATAGGATATCTTGAGAACCAGAGCCAAAACACAAAGTTCCCTTTGGTTTCATATACCTCCTTAAAGACTTAGCTCAAGGGAAATCTTATTTAATATTTTTATTGTGCAACTTGTCACACAGGTCAGGTGTGGAATTTTCCACCTGTGCTCAGGGAGCTTTGCATTTTAGAATGTTTTGGATTTTCAGATTGGGGCACTCGATTTGGACTGAGCACAGAAGGGCCGCTGTGTCCCAGCTCATGCACAGGGCAGCAGGAAAAGCTACTCTGGCCTAGGGGAGTAAAATGACACAAGTTTCAGGTGAGGTAGAGAATAAGGAATAATCTTCCCAGAGGCTGGGCCTGCCTTGGGGATCAGTGCGGCACCTCCGGATTGTTCAGGGAAGCAATTCCCCTGTTAGTCTGTGCTAGCTCAGTGACTTACCAGCACCTGGACACATGGCCTCCTTGGTGAGCCAGGATTCACACCCAAGCCCTTTGGCTTTCATGCCAGGATGCTGGTTATTACCACACGCAGTTTGTCTAGGACCTAGATGTAACTCACTGAGAAAAATCTCACCTCAGCAAGGAAGCAGGCCCTGCAGCTAGCAGCAGACCATGCCTGAGGTTCACCCCCAACTCTGCAGCCAGCGTCTGGCCGAAGCTTCTGAAGGCACTGAAGAGACCCACGGCACAGGGGGCCCTGAAAACCTCTCAGCAGCTCCTCCACGGTGCTCAGCTGAGTTGGCAATGGACGCACTGAATAATCTGAGCCTGTTGCTGCCATGAACATGCATGACTTCCAAGTTTTCTTCTTCCTCCTTCTTTCTTAGAATGTTTGACTCTTCTTTGTCACCTGCCGTGGGCTGGAGAATCACTTCAAGAGCGAGTCTGAGAGCCTGCCGCCTTGCTCGGCCCCTCCTCGATTCTGATCTGTGGGGTTTTAACAGGAACCGTATCTTTAACAAGCACCCAGGTGACCCTGGTGGGGAGAATCTAGGCTCTGCTCCTGGAAGGAACTCAGCGCTCTAATCCGGGTTCCGGAAAGCGTGCTCGGTGGAGGAGTGAACGCAGTGGGGTTTCTAAAGACAATTTTGAATGAAAAGTCAAACACATATGGGGACCAGTTTTTTTTCTTTTTAACTTTGACTTCTGGGTCCAGATTGAATAAAGGGGAAGACTTCTCACCTGAGATCCTTACACAGCTCAGATGGGCTGAGTGGAAATGAAGGGAGTTTGTAAACCTTAGAGCCAGTGGCAGTAATTAGTTTGCATTAAAGTATTCGTCTCTGGGATGGATCTTAGTGGCTTGGGAACCTGACACCTAAATTTTGAGCCAGACAGCTGCTCAGGGACATCTTTGCTGTTTCTCTTGACACAGCTCTGAGCTCAGCCTGTAACAGCAGGCTTGATTTTTGTTGATAAGGACCCAACATTTTTAAACTTTTGAATGCAAATGAGTCATCATCTAAGACTCTGATTGGCTGACACCCGTTCTATTTGGTCGGATACTAGATAATGAAGAGGGAAAACTGGTTATCCATGCAGAAAGGCTGAGAGGAAGACAGTGAATAGCGGCACAAAAATAGCTTCAATAATTATAAGCCTTACAAAGGCTGTTGTGACGTAATTTATGAGTCAAAAATGAAGTGTGTGTGACATGAAGTGAATCATTCTGTGAATCAGAGAAGGAACCTTACTTGTTTAAATGTGTTTTGTCAGCAGCAATGATCTACCCTGAATAATGTGTGCTCTTAAACAAGTGATGGATAGCCTTGCGGTCTAACATAAAAGAGATACGACTTTTGTATAAAAAGAAACAAAAAACATGGTGATTCTTATCATGTTGGTTGACTCTGACCTCACTTAAGCTTTCATGAGTCAGCTCTTGGAGGGATGCAGGGCTAGCATCTTTGGCCTTAGCATTTGAAGGGTAGGAATGAGAACATGTTTTTCCATTTATCTCCTTTGAGAACAATCTCTCAGTATTGCTGCATACTAGTTGTGTAAGGTGTTCCCTATTATATACACCATGGACGCCCATATTTCCTTACCCACATTATCTGCAATTCTTTCCAGTTTTTGGGTGATGTGTTCTTTGGCTCACTGATACCTTGTTTCCAGAGCACAGTTGAGGTAGGTATAGGAAGTTTACCATCTTTACTGTCTATTGTGCTATACTGAAGGTTTTGGGCTTCCATAAATAGATTTTGGACTTCAATAATTGGTTTCAAACTTCAATAAATGACAGTACTTCCACAAATGTGCTTCAATTCCAAGATCAAAATCATAACAGAACCACATAAGAAGCAGCCTGAATGGGGGTCCGCATTTCTCACGACTGTCGAGGGTGTGGGTCCAGCCAATGGCTCAGTTGCCTGGCTGAGTTAATAGAGAGCCAGCTGGGCTTAACTTTATAATTAAGCACTGGACAGCAGGATTTAGGTAGTTTGTGTAAGTCCTAGAAGTGTCTTTAGAGAGAAATCTATCTTTGTCTTCTTCCTGCTTCCTGCTAACTGGAAGGTGGGTGTACTCGTTGGAGCTTATGAAGCCACCTCAGACCTGGGGTTCTAGGATGCCTTGGCACTGAGGGACAGTGACAGGAAAGGATCTTGATTTTTCTGAACTGTTTATCCTGGAATTCCATTTACATAAATCAAAGAGTAAATTTCTGCCTCCTAAGTCTCTTAACCGTCAGTTATCTGGTGTCTTTGGTCACTTGTAGCCAAATTTAATGTGAAGTAGACTGGAACTGATGAGCCTCTCCAAGTAGCAAGGAGGAGGCTGCCTGTGTCCTCTGAAGACAGCGTGTAAATGAGAATTTCTGCTAAGTGGCTGAGCCATCAACACCTGTGCTTTCCTCCTTAGCCCACCTGGGTTAGCCATGAGGGATGACCGCAGGTGCCCAGAGAGGCCAGGAGCAGTAACCAGCAGAGGGCCCAGTTGATGGCTGGCACGGGGGCTCGAGTAATAGCCTGTGAGATTCCAGGGTTGTGAGATAACATCCTAGCTGAGGTCATGGAGCTCTAAAAGAGTGATACCTTCCTGCCAGTAAAGATGACAGCCTTTCATACATCAAATTATCTATTGTATTGCTACTTGGATGCTCCTGGGCCTGGTACAAAATTGCTTTGTTTCTCATTACGGCCATGCCTGCAAAGTTTCTTCCCTAGCACTCTGCCAGGAGCCCACACCCACCTCCCTGACTTACAACAATAAAGCCATGAGCTTTGTTCCACAGAGCACACTGGCCATTCCAGAGTTCCTCCCCGACGGCAGAACTTTGTCTCTGTGTTTCTTTTGCATCCAAGTGTCACATTGCCAGGTGGGAGATCTGAATTCTTTGCAGGGAGCTTTGTACCACTCCACAAGGCATCAGTCAGGTTAGGTCAGGTTTGGCTGCAGTAAAGAAGGCTTCCAGTTCTTAGGAATTAAAACCACCTTTGTGTCTCATGTGTGTCACCTGTCAATTCGTGTCAGTTACACAGGACAGAGACAAGGACAAAGAGAGCAGGGGGCACCACAGGTTGACACTGGAAGCTTTTGCCCAGAGGTCACACATGTGCCTTTGTTCACATTTTGTTGGCCAACGAGGTCCCAGAGCCAAGTCTGTTTCCACAAACATGTAAGTGTCACCTTCCCCAGAAGGGGGGCACGGATAACACAGTGCGCTGCAGCCCCCAGAGTACCCCTTTCTGTCTTGACCCCTGCAGAGCTTGTGTTCTGTGCTCCTGACTTTTCCTCCTCTCTGTCCCTGCTCATGCCTGTCACTCAACACCTGGGAAGCCGGGACACAGGTTGAGCAGCTCCTGTGAACTCAGGCAGAGCTGTGACTGAGCCCTCTAACCCGGACCATCTTTTCACACAATGTGCATTTACAGCCTCGGGGATCCAGCCCTTGTGGTCATGGGACCAGATGAGTCTGGTTTTAATAAGGAATCCGATGGAAATGGCGGCAGGGCGTCCACACTTCAGCGAGTAGCTGAGGGTTGTAACTCTCAGCTACGAGCTCATCTCCGGTGCTGTGGCCAAGCCTTCCTCTCTAGGACTTTGGAGAAACATTAGCCTGCTCTGGCCATGGAGACGGGCTCTGTTCCATCCTCTGGTTCTCTGTTCTGTGCCCCATGGTGTCTCCTGTCCCCCATGGAGTGGGGCAGGTGGTTTGCTCCTTCATTTCCTGGTGAATTCATGGATTCGTTCCATGGACGTTTATCCAGCCTCTAGTGAATATTTCTCAAGCCCTACGAGATCTCAGGCACCATGTGTCCTCGTGGCAGGAAGTGAGGACACAGAAGCATGTGGCGTGACACCGGCTGCTCTGCCGAGCTGAGTAACACACAGATAAATGAGTGCTGCGTGCTGGGGAGAAGGTGAAGGGAGGAATAGAGATGGGAAGTGCAGGGCGGGAAAGTCCTTATTTAGCCCGAGAAGGCAGTGGAAACCTCAGAGCTAGAGCACAGGGAGAGATGAGGGCAGAACTTGGTGGGATGTGGGTAAGGAATGTTCTAGATCTGGGAGAGGAACATGTGCAAATGTCCTGAGGCAAGGTGTATGAGAGGCAGCTTTGAGGTACAGCAAGGAGGCCAGCATGGCTGGAGCAGAGCAAGTGACCCAGAGAATCCTGGGACAGAGAGCAGTGGGTGAGAGGTGTCCATTCACCCAGGGCTTTGTAGGCCTTCAGAGCTCTTTGGATCTTATTTTGCATGAGAAAGGGCACTGCTGGAGGGTCCTGAGGTGGAGACTGACCCTGAGCGAGCCATAGCCACTGCCATGTGGAGAGAGGGAAGCCGAAGGGACACCATGAGGGGGCGGCTGAATAAATCACAGCACAGGCAAACCGCGGATTGAGCCATTTCAAAGACTGCCTGAGAAACTGCCGGTCAATTTGAAGGGAATTCGGAAAGGGAATGCCCCAGAGAAGCATGGTTAGCACCCCACTTTTACAAGGGCTCTTCTTGGCTGCTTTATGCACAAGACCATGTCTTCACGGATCCGGTTATGCAAACTCAGGGGAGGACAGGAAAAGGCTTCTGTGGACAGTTCCCGGGGCTGCGCAGGTTACAGAGGCCAAGCGGGGAGCAGGGGCACAAGAGGAGGCCTTTTTAAAAAAGTAGCATGTTCTTAAAGGTCCCACGTTTGAATTGATTACCTTGAAGCATTCACAGAACAACAAAGCATGCTTTCTCTGTGTATGCAAACGTCTTTGGACATAGTGTGTATTGTAGACACTATGGCTATGCGGTTCTACGTAGGGAGAAATCGGAAGCTAAATGCAGATTTGTGCCAGAAGTACGGCTGCTGACAGGGCTGCAGAGTCACCAGCCCCTGGACAGGAGGAGCTCAGTGCCCAGCGGTCTCATTCCTCAGCTCACCTTGCTTCTGCTCTCGGTGTAAGTTCTGCATCTTACTTCCTGCCTCCTAAAGGAAATCCTTCCTTAGCAAAAGAGGAGATGGCCATGGCCTCCTCTAAGACTTTCTAGGAAAAGACAGGAGATTGCCTGAAACTTCTGAGCTCTGGGAAAGCTCTTCAGTTTCCAACTCAACCCTGTCAACCAAAGGGTAAGGTGGCCACCCCTCCCCTGGTGGACAAAAGGTGGGTGGATGGAAGACTCTTCACAGGGGAAAGGAGACATTGCCCATCTGAAAGGAAACCCAAGACAAAGCAAGCCACATTATGCAAGAAACGAACGATAGCACATAACTTGTTGGCAAAGATGCCCAGAGAGGGGAATGCTTTCGCGTTGCTGGTGGGATGTGAAATGGTGCCACCTCTACAGAAAACAGGACAGTTGTTCTCCCCAAAATTTGTCATTAAAAACAAGGACAGAGAACCAAGAGATGGTAGGAGGCAGAGGGAGAGACGAGGGTGGGGGGAAGAGAATTAAAATGTTTTACATACTCATACCACCTCCCCATGGGGAATAAAATCAATGTGTGCTGTGAACCTGAACTAATAGAGAAAATTTTTTAAAGGGCTGGGGACTTAGTTGGGGTAGAATGCCACTGGGTTTGATCCCCAATACTGAAAAAAAATAATATTGAGCTACCATATGAACCAGTGCTTCCGAAGGGATTGACCATAAGTCTTGGAGAGACAGTGACAAACCCAGGTCCGCAGCAGCAGCACAGCAGTAGCTGACAGATGGAAACAACCCAGATACTTTTCAAAAGACAAACAAATGAAATGCGTTACATACACACGGAGCAGGTATTGTCCACCTTGAAAACCAAAGAGATTCTATTCCATACCACATCGTGGATGACCCTTGAAGACCGAGTGAAGTTAGCCAGACCCACAAAGGGACGCACGTATGGTGTTATTTCTAGGGGTCGCTAGACAAGTCACACTCATGCAGACGGAGGCCGGATGACTGTCTCAGAGGTGGGGTGGTGGGCACTGGGGCCTTCGTGTTTATTGGGTACCAAGTGTCTTCTGAGGACAAGGAAACAGTGCTGGCTGTGTAACAGTGTGCATATACTTAACGCTGTGCACTTACACATGGACATTTACACGCAATTCAGCTGGTAACCTCGATCTTCTGCATATTCTACCATAATGTTTAGAAGAGAAAAAGGGAGATGAGAAGCCCATCAGACAGATCATCCATCATCCTAGTGGCCGCTTTCCAAGAGGACTGGGTGGGTGTCAGGGCGGGCCCACGGCAGCCCACTGCCCATCTCTTGGAACATTCTGTGAGCCAGGGCGGATGCTTCTGTTCCCCAGTTCCCAGCCTCAGCTGGCTCTCAGAAACCCTGGCAGAAACCCTGGCGCGGTGTCACCAGCCAGCCGGCAATATCTGCTGTGTTTTGAGGACAATCTCCTGACCCAGTTAAGTGCATCTAGGTCTCTGCCTCCCAAGGGGCGGGGGTGCAGTGACAGCCACCATCCGCCACAGAGCCAGGCCGAGGGGACGCCTTCTTCCTTTGTAGAAGACCTGGCAAGGCCGTGAACAGCTATGCAGGAACAGAGCCTCAGACCATGCTGGACCTTCCCTTCCCAGACTCCCTTCGGTGCCATCGCGTTGGTCCAGCCTTTGCGCTCAGCTGTCACCTCCCTTCAGTTAAACATTTCTCTCCTAGGAGGAGAGGAGTTCTTGTCACTGATCAGAGGCAGCTCAGTGTCATGAAGGCCCCTGAGTTGTGCCTCGCTGCCAGCAAAGCCCTCTCCACGAGGAGGAAGGTCACAGTGGCTGCGTGTCGCACTTCTAGTGCCTCGTTGGTACCGGGATGTTTGGTTTGTCCTCCTCCATGCTCCTTCACCAGCACCTGCACTTCTACCTGGAGAAGAGGGGATGTCCCCCTCAGGCACCTGGCAGACACTGGAACACACACAGTCCCTGTGCCAAGGCAGCTGGTCCAGACCGCAGGGATGAACTTGAGAGCTTCGCTTCTCCTCCGACTTGCTCCCCCGCAGCACCACGCGGCCTAGAGCTCAGGCAGCCCCTCCTAGGGCTCTGTCTTGGTCACCATCACCTCCCTTGTAGATACTCAGCTGCTCGCTCGTGAACAGACTGCCTGGAGTTCAAATCCCACGTCCCCAGGCCTGAGTTGGCCAAGGGGCAGCCCTCTGGGGGTGGAGGCAGAGGCCCTAGAGCAGCTCAGAGGCCTGTCCAGGTGCTGGACAGGGGAGCCCAGGCCGCACACAGCAGTCTGGGATGCGGTCCCAGCCCCTCGCAGTTGCTCACCCGCTTGGCTCCTTAATCCATCCCACATGTGTGCTCTGCTGGCTGGATGAAGCAGCCCGTGTCAGGTCATGCCTGCGATTGAGTCAGAGTGCCCCCCCACGCCCGCGTCCTGAGCAGATGTGCGGCCGGGGCAGGGCAGTATGACCACGCGCCTGCCCACGGAGACCTGCCTGTGAGCTTGTGCATGCATGTGTGCGTCCAGCAAGCAGCCCCTCTGAGGGATGCTCCCGTGGGGGTGACAGCCAGAGGCAGGCGCAGCCTCTGTTAGGAGCCCTGCGGAGGGTGACTTTGCACACATGGGCCACTCACACCTGTACATAGTGGGTGACAGCTACACTTGCCATGGCCCAAAGGGGACACAAGGCTCCCAGCTGTCGGGGAGCTTGCTGAGGCCACCAGCGAGGATGCGGCGTGTGTCCTTCTGGCCACCGAAGAGATGAAGTTGAGTTTTGCAGAGAAGCACGTGCCGGGGAGGGCAGCAGTGCAGGGCCAGGGCTGAAGTTAGCTCTGCCGCCTGCTCATCCAGTCCTGTGGTGTCTGGGAGACATGGGCCCCGTAAGATCTCCAGGTCCCTCGAAGCACTCCAGGTTGCCAGCAGGACTGTCTGCTGCTCCCATCTCTTCTAAGCTCCCTCCCCAGTGTGAAGCCCTTTCCGTTTTGTTTCCTCTGGGGACTCCAGTTCTCCAAGGGTGGTGTTCTCTGTCACAGCCCCGGGCCAGGCAGGGATGTCCTGGGGACAAGGTGAAGCAGGGGCTGGGCCAAAGGACCAGGAGGGTGGTGTGTTGCTGTCCTCGAGTGACTGACCCTGCAATGAGCCCCCACCAGGGGAATCCAAGGCTGCTGTGACCGCGCACCTTGGCTGCCCCTATGTAAAGTCCATCACGGCCACGGTGCAAGAGAAGACCTGCTTTCGGGTTATGGCTTACTTACAGGTCCATCTTCTCTCCAGATACCTGGGGCTCCTGAATGCAGGGTGCATGTCCTTGTCACCCTGAACTGTGCCTAGTGAAGTGTAGAACCTGGTATAGAGCAGAAACTCAGCCAAGGTTTGTGGGAGGAAGGAAAGGAGAGGGAAGGAGGGAGGGAGGGAGGAAAAAATGAGGGAGGGAGAGAGGTTTGGAGGGGAGGAGGCGGGAACTCAGTCAACCTATTTGGCTCTTTTCTGTTGTGACAAATTTATAGGAAATCTTCAAAGTGCCTGGAGCAGCAAGCAAAACTGTCTAATGGGATTTTGCTTAGCCTAACAACTGACTCATCTTTCAAGCTTCTACACACACACACACACACACACGTACACACATGCACACACACATGCACACACACACATACACACCTGCACATACCTTTAAGCAAAGCAAGAAATTTTCATAGATCACTTTTTTCCTTTCCTTCAAAACCTGGAGAAATAGAATGACGCCTCCTTTAATTTCTCTTTAGTGAAACTCATGGGTAGCAAGCAATTTTCATAGATCACTTTTTTCCTTTCCTTCAAAACCTGGAGAAATAGAATGACGCCTCCTTTAATTTCTCTTTAGTGAAACTCATGGGTAACATTTCAATACCTTACGCTCATTTATATGTGTGCAGAGCATCAAGCAATAATAAAATTTTCAAAGTTGGATTAAAGCCTCTTTGAAATCTTTCTTTTAAATAGAAACTATGTCAAAACTACAAAAGAATACCATCTGTGGGTTTAGAAACGGTGTTAACAAGCACACATGGTCGATCTTATGGTTCAGACAGGTTCAGGTGTGCATGGCAGTTCCCCTGCCAGCATGTGACTCTTTCATCTCGAGGACAAAAGACACGAGTTAGTCCATAATGACAAATTCAATAGTCATTCAACAAATAGTTTTTGAGAGTCTGCTGTGAAGGGCATTGATTGTATGTTCTGTGGCTGCACCAGGATAGACATGGTTACTGATTTCATGAAATTTCCATAATATGGAGAGAAAAAAGAGCAACAAAAAAAGCAAAGAAACAAATGTAAAATGTACACAGTAATTAAAGTAACTGATAAGTGCTACCAAAGAGGTAACTTGGGAGAGGAAACAGAAAATCCCCCATCTCAGGCACGGTGGACAGGAAGGCTGCTCACCTCTGAAACTGGAAGGTGCAGGAGAGGAGAGTTGGGGCAGCAGGCAGCACTGGGGCAGAGGCTGTGTAAAGGGGGAAGTGTGTGTCCGGGCTATGACCGAGGCCAAGAAGGTCATAACCGAATGCCCAAAGCAGAGGAGGCTATGAAGGTCAGATCGTGACCTCATGGGCCAGGGCAGAGTCACCAAATCCCATCCCACGTCAATGGAAGGCCCCGTGGGATTCTAAGCCAAAGAGTCACATAAAAGGAATTAGAGGAGATCCGTCAAGACCATGGTAGAACCCAGGCGGCTGCACAAAGAAGCAGTTAGTCCACTGCCCTCTGGGTGAGCGCCTTCCTCCGGCATGAGCCAGCCAAGAGGAGAACCAGCCAGCCCCCAAGATCCGCCCGCAGCCATGCTGCAACCCAAGAGGCTGCACAAAGAAGCAATTTGCCCCCCCTTCTTGGTAAGTACCTCAGAGGAGGCCCAGTAGTATCTTCTGTGAGCCTACCCGGAGCCTGTGAGGGCTTGGGATCAAACATCCCACTACTGCCCTCCTGCCCCCTGCTAGTGACTGGGGACAGAGGTCTGAGCATCTCTTGGGAGGATGACTGTATGCATTTTAGCAAATAGGGGGTGTCTCCCCTATCTTCTGTTTGAAAGCAAATGTTGTTTTCAGTTTGGTTTCATTATGATTAATTGCTTTACTCTATTCAATATTCTCTTTCGATTGGTTTTATAATGTTCTGTCTTTGGTTTGATTTTGCTGTACCTAATTGACTAGACAACTATTGTGAAGATAGTGAGATACACTATGGCACCTATTACTGTTATCCCGGTAACCTGCTGTGAAGTTCTGCACCAAATTCACTGCACTGTCTCAATTGGCTTTGTTCTGTCTTGTTCTGTTGTATTTCTACTACCTTCAAAAAAAAAAAAAGAAATTAGAGCAGAAATACTATCTCAGGTAAAAGAAGAAATGAAAAACAATAAAAGAAGCACTGAGCACCTCTAAAAGAAGACATAGATAAAAAATAGAGGAGCATAGGAAATTGAGGGAAACGTTGAATGAACAATTTAAGAGAGATTTAGAATGCATGAAGCAGATTCAAAGGGGTAGTCAGGAAACTGAAAACTCCATTGAAAACTGGCAAAACTACTTGAAAGAAACTGAAGATAAGCTTTCAGATCTTGAAGACAGATTTGCAGCTAGAGATGGTGAAAGGAAAGATCTCGTAAAAACAAGCAGGAACCAGAAAACAACAATTCAACAGCTGCAAGACAACACAAAGAAAAATAATTTAACAAGGACAGGTGTCAGTGAAAAAGTAGGAGCCTGTACAAATGATATGAAGAGACTATTTACAGAAGTAATAGAAGAGAACTTCCCAAGCATGGGAAAAGGACTTGACATACAGGTAAGTGAGGCATTTAGACTCCAGCTACCATAACCAAACTAAATCTGCACCCAGGCATATAATAATCTAGATCCCAGAAATTCAGCAAAGAACAGACTATTAAAGGCTGTTAGAGAAAAGAAACAGATCACCTATCAAGGAAAACCCATCAGAATCATGACATCCCCACACAAACCATCAAGTTAAGAAAAGCTTGGAGTGAAGTATTTCAAGTCCTGAAAGAAAACAACTTCCAACCCAGATCGATGTACCCTGCAAACTGTCTTTCAAAATTAATGGATAAATAAGATACTTCCATGATAAAGAACAAATGAAGAAATTCACGACCACCAAACCAACCCTATAGAGAGTGTTAAAGTATATTCTAGAGAGAGATAAAGATGACCACGGTTCCAGGAACAGCAGCAGAGGGGGACTGTCAAGCATGGTAGGCAATTGAATGGAGGGGAAAGTAGAGAGCCAACGGCAGGAAAATACCAAGGCAGAGACCAGCCAGCCAGTGCACGTTGGCTGCAACACACGGTCCACTCTGCATAGCAAGCATCTCTGTGGCGGGCGACATCTAGAGGTGCAGTATAGAAGCCAAGCTGGTTAAAAGCCAGTGGCATTTGTCCGGGTTAAAGATGGTGGCCTGGACCAGGGCAGTGGCTGCAGAGGAAGAGAATTGGATGCGTATGGAAATATTTGGAAGCTAGAAGAGACACGAGTAGCTAGCAGGTTAGATGTAATGCTGAGAGTTGGGGCAAATGAAGGACGATATCCTGGCTTCTGGCTCTTGCAGGGGTCACTCAGTGCAAGGATGCGGTGCTAGAGGGAGGGACAATTAGGAGGTTAGGTTTGGGGCACTGGGAATCATCTCTTTGCCAGCTTTCTAAACATCATTGATCCACACAAGAAGAGCTGGCAGGCCACAGGCGCCAACGAAGTGAATAGTTGTCCCCAACATTTGACCGTGGGGTGTCTCCATTTGTCTATGGGGCACAGGGCCTGTTGGTGAGATAAGAAAAAGAATGAAAAAGCCATCCAAGCCCTTGAGCAGTGACTGTGTGCCACCTGCGGTACTAAAAGTGCTGCCGTGGAGACGGACACTGAGCACTTACTGACAAGGTGATGTCAGGCGTGGGGCAGAGACTACTTTGTCTTGGTGAGAAGATGCTACAGAGGTGCTGGTTTGGAACTGAGGCTTGAAGTTGGGGTTCAGTCTTCCCAGGTCAGCAGCATGGGTGATGGGCGGCAGCACCGGGAGGGGACAGAGCCAGTGAGGGATACGTGAAAAGACTAAGCATGTCGGTAGAGGAACTGCAGGGCCCAGTACTGGTGACGGTGGACCTGGCCCAGCCTGGTGGGACGTGCCTGCCACGATCAGAATTGCGCGTGGGGATAACTCTGGCTATAGATGCAAAGTGGATTGGGAAAGGAGGTAAAGGCAGAAGTGCAGGGTCTAAGTAGGAGGTAAAACAGTCCTTGAGAGGCGTGCTGGAGACAGGGTCTCGCTATGAAATTCAGGCTGGCCTTGAGCCCGCTTTGTAACCTGGGTTTCTCTCAAACTCTCAACAATCCTCCTGCCTCAGCCTCCCAAGTGCTGGGATGGCAGGCATGTGCCACCACGCCTGGCTTACTTATGATAATTATTGTAGTTCACAACTCCCTGGTACTTCCGCCATCCTCCGCTCTTCAGACAGACTGACAACTGTAATCCACACAGCCTGCCTGCAAGGTCAGTACCCTTGTGACTCCTACTTTGCAGATTAAGAGCTGTGACACAGAGGCGTTAAATAATTTGCTGAGGTCACACACCACTGAGTAAGCGGCAGAAAAGAGATTTGCACACAGCTGGCTCACAGCTAAGGAATGACCTGTGGTCTAAGAAGGGAGAGGTGCTCCCGAGGGGGAGAGAGCTCGCCCCTCCCCAGGACTCAGAGGGGAGGTGGGTGAGGAGAGAGGAACAGAGAGCCCTCCTGGAGCTCACGACTGAGGCAGCAGCGTGGGGAGGCAGCACACAGCTTCGGCCCATCTCCCACCTGTGCTGGACACAAGGCAGCAGCTTGGAAGGGCCCTCTTGCTACGCTACTTGTGTGGCAAAAGAGAGCCTCTTGTAATCCTACTTGATCTGGGCAAACAGGGGTTTCCCAGCCAGGGCTGACACACACCTGTGTGATGGAGGACTTCACTGGGACGCCTCTTGGGGATTAGGGTCCTGCCCCTCTCACCTCCCAGGAGTCTGATGAACACTGATGAGCAGAGGAGACACAGCCCAGCAGAATGGGAAACCGGGAGCCTTGGGCTGAAATTCCCTCCCCTATCTTTGTGTCCTGGGCGCGGGCATGTGTGTCAGCAAATGTCACCCAGCCTCAGTTTCCCCACTGGGAGGGGACTGGAAGCCATTTCTCTCCTGATGCCACAGCAGGCTGCTGCTGATGGCTGACAGTCTTGCTGGGTAGATGGATTTGGGGAGTGGTCAGGCAGCTCCTGAACCAGAGCCGTGCTCTTAACTTACCACCTGGGGGAAAATGGGCCCTCGAGGAGAGTGTGGCACCCTGGGGGAATGATTTTCACTGCTGACTCTGTACCTCAGGGTTCCACAAAGGTAAGGCATCTGCCCAAGTTTTCAAACAATGCTCTGAACTTTCACCCTTGAGAAGAGAGAAAATATAATATTGAATATTCTTAGTCTTCCGGCTCCCAGTGGTGTTCCTGACCAGAAATCTACTTATTTTGTGGTATTTGTAAAGCACTGATCTGGGCATAAGAATGAATAATGTAGACCTCAAGTGAGGTCACGTTTTAATAAGGGAAGAAAATAGGCACTAAGTCAACAGACAGACAAGTCACCTCAATTCAGATTGTGTTAAGAACTTTGAAGGACCCACGGCGGGTGACTGAGAGATTTTGCAGGGGTGGTCAGAGCTGGAAAGGGGCGGAGGGGAGAAAGGAGTTGGGGGCTGGAAGAGGACCCTCAGCATGCAGGGCCTGGAGCTGAGACCATGGGCAGGGAGCCAACCTGCTCTACTGAGGAAGCAGGAAGCCGGCTCCTCCTCAGGGGGTCAGCGAATGAGGCTGAGATGGGCTGAGTGTGACTTTGTTCCAGATGCTCAGGGAAGTGGCTGGCAGGTTTGAGGCTGGAGCACATCAGCTTCTCCAAGATCCCTGCACCTGGGGGCGGAGTTAAGATTGAACCGGGACAAACACAAGATGAATTAGGAGACGGTGGGTCTTCAAGGCCAGAGAGGAGGAGGAGACAGAGAGCAGACTGCTGGGTTCGATGTAGACAAAGACAGAAACTGGAGCTGAGAAAGCCTTCCAGGTTCTGGCCAGAGGAAACGAAGTGCTGGAGTTAGACTTTTGTGTTCCAGGCTCAGCAGGTCCGTGTTCCCCTGCGAGACCGTGGTCACCCGGGATCTTGTATTTGTCACACCTGGAAGAGCTCTGTCGTCAAATTGCACAGGACCAAAGACAAGGACAGCTGAGGGGTAGAAGTAGCAAGGACGTTCTGGTTTCTTCTCCTCACCCCTTGTCTTTACACAGATTCGATCGACTGCTTCTTTTCCCTAACAACCCCCCTTCCATCTGTGAGCAAAGCCACAGGTGATGAAAAGTGACGCTTGCGTCCTTTGCAACCTCGGCTGACTTGTCTCTTCCTGCACCACCGCCTGCTGCGCTGGGCCAGGCGGGAGCAGAGGGTGGGAGAGGAGACGCCCGAGGAGGGTGGGAGAAGGCCCGGGTTCCGTGGAAGAGGAGCAGAGACGCTGCGGGGCTTGCTTCGCGGCCCTCTCCTCCTTCCTCACACACTTGGCTCCGGGCTCCTTGCACGCGCACCGTGGTTGCGCCCTGGCGGGAAGACGCTCACCTGGAAGGCGAGCCCGGGTGAGAGGCCTCGGCCTTTCACCCCTTCCAGGCCCGTGGCTCTGCCCCAAGTTCACCCTGCAACAAGAAAGCGGGCTGAGAGGAGCATTCATGTCAAGGTTTCATAATTTCCTGTTCGGCAGCAGCTGGTGGTGCTGTGTGGAGTCCACTGGATCCGATTATGTAACAGATGGTTCTGTTTTCAAATTTTCTCAAGTGTTCCAATGGTTTTTTTTCTTCCTTCACTAAATTCATATTTCCCATCTGATGCTACCCCCCTGGAGCTGAGCTTGCATCTGGGTTGCAATTTGGAAGGTCTCTCCCCAGCCTGGCCTTTAAATCCCCCAGTAGTAGGAGAGCTCCCACACCCTGTCCCCGCACCGCCGCAGGGGCTGCCCAGGGACAACGCAGGAAGACAGCGGTCCTTCCCACCAGGGTGGGTCTGGTCTGCCTCGTCTGCAGCCCGAGGTGGGCTCCCTGTGCTCCGCCGGGAGAAGCCTCACACCCAGCGCCTCCGCTGGAGAGGAACAGCATGTTCCCTGATAGCACATCAGAATTCCTCCAGCGAATCCAAGTGCCTCCAAGCCAGAATAAAGGCCTAAGTAACCCTTTCACGGGCCCATTGTGTGTCTCTTAATTGTGTCACCCTGGCCCTCAGCAGGGTTCCCCGCTCGCTCGCTCATTATTTCCAGCCTCGGTCCCACTGCTGTCCCCTCTCCTCTGCTGCTCGCCAGCTGCCTACAGCTGTCAGCCGCCCGCCCCTTCCTGGCCTTCCAAGTGTTTTCATCTTCCTGCCAGCATTATGAAATTTAATTTATAACACAAATGTTCCCCGGGCCTCCCTTGCTTTACGAATCTCTGGTTGCTCTCGCCATGTAGAAACCTCCCTCCCTCCCTCGGCTGCCGAGCACCTGTCCCTGGGGACTTCCTGTGGACAGCGTTGTCGCTTCTTCCTTGTCCTTGTCCGTGTTTTCAGGAATGAAACAGGAAACAGAAGAAAGGTTTGGGCCTTGTGAGGGGCGCTGGCCGGAGAGAGGTGCACAGGGGGGCGGGCGCTGGTGTGGACCGATTCTTCTGAGTGGTCGTGTCATCCTGTCACCCACCTCCAGCTCGTGGACCGCACAGATCAGGTGTCATGGAGCTGGCGCCCCCTTGAGTTGTATAGAGCGGCAACTTTTCAGCACGAGCCCAGGGGCCTTCGAGTTCACATCCCTGGGGTCTCTCTGTGGCTGAAGACCATTTTGGTCACTGTGTCTAAGATCCCAGTAAGCAAAGGAGCCACCCCGTTATTCCCTGTGCTCTCAACACTGAGTGGAAATGGTGGGGCCAATGGAAATGAAGGGGAGGGGACCCCATCCAAGGCTGATGGGGCCCTAGGGAGCCTGGGCTCTAGTGTGACCCCAGGGCTCTGACCCCTGTGGGCTTGCTCAGGACGCTGGCGCTCCGGTGTGACCATGCTTAGGCAGCTGGGCAAGGCCATGTCTCCTTGCAAATATGTGAGGAAGAGGTCATCTCTTAAGTCAATCGAATGAATAATAGATTGGTCTTCACATGGAAAACTAAAAATACTTTCTTAAAGTCTTCCTGTCCTACTTTCAGTCTCTTGGATCTACACATTCAAAATCGTGTACCTCAGGGCAGCAGAGGTTTCAATCTGATGCCAAGCCCTGGCGGCAGGGCTCAAAGCCGCGGATCTGCGATTGTGGAAGGCAGGTGATATTTTAGATTTTCTGGTTTTGTATTATTTCTCTGAGCTTCTTTCCGGGTGAAGACAGAGGAAGTGTATTCAGGAGAATTATTCTTAGAAATACAGCGCACCTCCCTGGAAGAAATTCTTTGATGAATTTCTAACGGAGGAAGGTGAAATTCCAAGGATGTAGCTAAGTAGCAGGAGATGGCTGCTAAAGTGACACCAGTGGGACAATGACAGGAACTGGTGTGGATCCCCAAGGGGCAAGGGAAGGGCAAGAGTGAACGACAGAATGGAGATGAGAGGTGAGAGTTGAGATAAGGAAGGGGCCTGGCGGGGAGCAGGCCAAGAGCGAGATGCCCCGTGCCCCCAGATGACAAGACTTTGGGGTAACAAGCGTTACCCTAAGAAGGGCTCTTTCCTGCCATGTATCTGACACATAGGACATAAGACCTCATTTACCCTGGGCTGCCCCGTCACATTTCTAGTAGGGTCTGGATTGTGTAGGATTGTATCGTGCATGCGTGCATGTGCGTGTGCGTGTGTGTGCATAATCCTTTTTGGGGAGTGTGAATAACTGCTGACGTCTCGTGCACTGTTTGATTTAGAGCAGAGGCAGAGACAACTCCTGGGAACAGGATAACCTGGCAGAAGGAACCCAAAGTTGTAAGATCCTGACAAATTTCTGGACTTCCCAGGGTTCCCTTCCTTAGTGATGGGAAGGGCTGACAAGAAGGTTGAAAGGAATTTCCCCTGGAACGAGGGGACGGGGGGGGGTCCCATGGACATTTGCCTTTTCCTTCCTGTTGTGCCTGAGCTCTTAGAGTCCTGTTTAAACACTGCAGCCTGACGTCAGGCCGCGGTGCCGGTGACTGAGGGGAGGTCACAGGACCACACACGCACCAGGAAGAGAACCACGGAGGGAAACCCTTCTGCTTCCCCAGGCTAGCTCAGCGACAGAGCTGCTCTCGGTGAGGGAGCTTCCTGGGTGCATTTTAGGGACAAACACCGTGTGTCTTTACCTCCACTCCAATACAGGGATTTCTTGTCTTCTTACCTGTCGTTCTTAAAACATTAAGGGTTTTATTTTGGAAAAGGCACCTACCACCCTTCGAACCACTCCCCTTGTGTGTCCCTGGCTCACATGTTTGCAGGGTGACAACCCAAGGAAGTCTGCCTTCTGGGTGGATATGCTTCTGAGCATTCTGGAATTTCATAAATTTTAATCCATGTCATGATACATGTCTGGCGACTTCTCCCTAAAATAGAAATACTGTTATAGATCCCATGGTATTAATATTTTAAGAAATTGATAAATGAGTACAAATGCAATTTAATCATTAAAATTTGAAAGATTCTGTACACGCTTCTTCTCTCCTCGGTGTGGCTCTGAGAGCTCATTTTCCAACTTATTTGCTTTCTGGATAGCTAGGAAGGTATTTCAGGGAACCAAATGGATGCGATCTTGGTGTACAGAAACTGTTTCTTTCCCTAAGAAGCAGTTTCCTAAGAATGCTGCTTTAGGTAAAGCTCTGTGGCTTCAGGGAACAGATATTTATTGAAACATAGTTGTAATAGAAGGAGACTTTTAAGGGCCTCCAAGAACAGGAAATGTGTATACTCAGGTCTTGTTTTCTGTTGTTATAACAGAATACCACAGACTAGGTAATTTACAAACATTCGAAGTTTATTTGCTCTGGGGTTCCAGTGGCTACGAAGTCCACCCCTTTGGAGAGGGCCTTTTTGCTGTGTCATTGTGTGTCTGCAAAAATGTGGTAGAACTCAATCTTTTTTTTTTTTTTTTTGAAATCAAGACCCCTCTCCCACAATAACTAGTTCACCCTCTCTGTCACAGTGCTAATCCAGTCACGACGGCTGGTCTATCCATGGGCTCATCAGCTCCTACTTCTTAATACTGTCTCACTTCTTAATACTGTTAAATAGCAGTGAGTCTCAGCATGAGATTTGGAGGGGACCCTGAGAGTCACAGCGTCACCTCACCTGGATATAGGACATGGGAGTCGCAGACTGGGACAAGACCTCGGGGTCCATGCCTCCCTTTCGCAATGGGCTGGCAGAGAGACTTTTCTAGTTCCCACCTTGGTACTTGTTCCTTTTTCCTTCTCTGCACTGTCCTTCTGGGTAGTACCAGGTCTCCATGGTGATGTGTGGTCCATGACCTCACCATAAGCCTGGTTCATCAGTGAAAGAGTTCTGAGGGTCCGGGCACTGGACAGGGCTGTAACAGTTGTGTGCAGATTTGCCTGTGGTGGTTTCACAGAGTGGTGGTGGAGGAAGAGCTGAGGTCTAGTGTCTTAGGAAGCCGAGAACCTTTACCAGCTCCTCAGGAGCACAGCTGAGGGGTAGGGAAGGGGCCTGAATACCGTCTGGCCGAGACGGAGCAGGTAAAGGAATTGGAGATGACCTTCCTTTTGTGTGTATTTAAATTTGTTTAGTTTAAACTCTAAAAAGGGACATTATTTGGGGTTTAACATTTGGGCTTTCACTTCACTGGGAATTGAATAATGGCAGGGAACTCCTGTAACTTTGGAGTAGTCTTCACTGTATTAGTGGGTTCACTGTACGAGCTTCGGCAGACGCTCTTGGACCACGTGGCTGGGCATGATTGGAGGTCAGAAGCAGATGCAAGGATGATTTTTTGGCTCAAGATAAAATCAACCTTGGAGGTAATAAATGTCCTTTCCCATCCCAGAGGCCTCTGAGACACCTGCCCCACAGTGTCACCAGTGCCAGGTGTCCGGAGGGAGGGTGCCTCACTGCCAGACAGCCTGGGACTGAAGGGTTCCGGGATTTGAGACTTTCAGCACTGAAAATGCCAAAGTCCCATTCCAGGCAAAAAGCGCCCTGCTCCACCCAGAGGAGGGGGCAGCCTGGCTCTGCCGCGTGGCCGAGCTCTTCCCCCAGAGGGTAGTGAGCAGACAGGCCTGCTTTGGCTGTCAGGTGGGCTCTCGCTCCCTCCTAGTGAGGGCTCTGAGTGTGTTTGGGCACCTTCTCTGGTGGTCGGGTGCAAAATGGGGGAAAAGCAGAAGTTTCCGGCTCTCCTAAGGCCAAGCTTAAAATTTCTAAAAGGTTGCTTCCACCATATTCTCCAGGTCAAAGCAGACACGAGACCAGCCCGAATTCAAGAAGACAGGGAGGCAGTGGCCTCCGGTTCCGTGAGAGATGGAGCACGATGCCGGTACCATGCAGGAGAAAAGGGGTGAGGGTCGTCTTTGGGTGCCATCTATCTGCAGCAGCTACCATTCCCCAAATCATGAGGCACACTGGAGTGTACGCTGGTGTGGGGGTCCCTTCTAGGCACGTTTTGTGTACCCTGAGAATAGTCAGACCTCCTTGAGGACTCAGATTCCAAGACAGACGTATGTGCAAATACACAAGAGCAGTACAGGACGATGTGTGTGTGTGTGTGTGTGTGTGTGTGTCTCTCTCTATGCACATTGATGTGTGTTTACACACAAGTATATGTGAGACAAGAATTATGCGTAATGATTTCTTTCCTTTCGGGGTGGTAGACATTGATAGACTTCACGATGTACAGGGTTTGAGGAATGGATAGGAGTCCGTGTGGTATGGAGGGAGGACGAATACCCTGGGCTCGTATGACTTTCAGAGAGGTAAGTGTGCATCATTTGCACTTTATGACTGCAGCGTGAAAGTGGCAACCCTGAAGAGCAGGGTGGGAGTATGGCGTGCAGGACCTGCTCTGCCATGTGCGAGAATGGATTCATTTTAAAGTGGGGCGTGATTTCATTAAGTTTCAGTTTTAATTTTTAATGTTTTCCTTGGGCTGCATTAACAACAACTACTTACCAAACATGCACTATACGCCGGGTACGACACACCTACCTACTTTAACATGCATCTCGAGAACTCTCTACTGAAGATTAACGCCCTCACTTTACACTAGAAGAAACTGAGGCGCAGGAAGGCAAATGAACTGGCTCAGCCTCACCCAGCTGGTAAAAGGCTCGTGCCTTCATCTGAGGGCTGGAAGTCTCTGTCCTTAGCCACACTGTTTTTCTGTCTACCGTCTTTAGGACGGATTGTTTGCTGTAAGGAGAGGCTGGGGAAGGTTCCACTACCTAGGAGACTGTGGAAGTAACTCAGGTGAGTACTGTAATGTCCCCCAAAATTGTAGCAATAGTAGAAAGCAACAGTTGCAAGAAGCAACACAGGCAAATCTCAAAGACCTTAAGGGAAGAAAGATAATGGGATTCACTGAGAGACCGAAGCTGAGGGCAGAGAAAGCAGGATTGGAAATGACTGCAATTCCTGGTTTGGGTGAGCTGGTATGTAAGACACTGGCATTGTCATAAGTTAGATGTAGGTGAGGATAGTTTGGTTTGGAGCTTTGCTACATGGGATTTGAAGCCCCGTGTGTGGGAGGCAGCTGGGACCAGGACGGGCCTTCATGGAGAAGCCAGCTCCAGGGAGGAGTGGCCCCTGGCACCAAATGCATCAGGAGGTTAAGGTAAGACATGTGTGTCCACCGCAGGACTTGTAAGTACAGCGGTCAGCACGACCTCAACCGGGCCACGTAAGTGACCAGGTGGCTGCAAGCCAGCTTGCTGTGATGACGGAAGCAGGAAGGGAAGTTGGCAAGGGGTGGCCCAGATTTCCAAGAACTCTCCAGAGGAGGGGAGAGAAGCTCAGAGCAAACACTGCGGGAGATTTGCAGGAGGCAACCAGGCGTTTTGCTGGCTTGTTTGCTTATGTTTTTAAGACCTAGGCTGTTTTCTGAGATGCGTCAGGGGGAGAGGGAGGTTCCAGATGCAGGGTGAAGAGGGACAGAAGTGACGAACCTAGGCAGCTGAGGACCCCATAGGGAGGGGTGACCACAGCACAGGTGGGGGGACTGGCTTTCCAGGAAGTTTCTCCTTTATGAAATCGGGAGAGGAGACAGTAAGGGCGTTTGGAGAAATGGGTACATTTGTACTCACGTGGTGAGTAGCAAATTGAAAAGTTTCCTGCGTCTCTAAGAAACACTGGCAAGTCATTTGTCTGAAGAGGAGAAGAAGGTAGCTCAGAGAATAAGACGGTGCAGGTCGAAATAGCACACTGGTAAACAGGGTGCTGGAAGGGAAATTGATCCCTGGAGAATCCATTCTGTGCTGAGCACCAGGCTGATCTGTAGGTGTAATAACAATGAATAAATGAATAACGGCTGGGCTTAGACCCTTCAGATGGTGGACAGAGGATGCTCTATAAATATGTACTGAGTGGCTGCAGTCTGCACCTTGTGGCTGGCCCGGGATGTAGGCAGGTTCTTCCTCTTGGCTCATCAGTGAATATTGATCAGACACCTTCTGTGGAAAAACCCGGACAGTGCCGGAAGCAGAGGAGGTGGGAGCCTGCTTCTCAGGAAGCTCCAGACGGTCCCTGCCCTCCGGGGGCTGCCAGCTCAGTACTGGACATTACTCTCTCTCTTTCCTCTCCCGCTGTCTCAAGATCTCGTGTGGTGGCCCAGCATCCCAGGTGGTCCCTCAGGGACACTGACCCCAGCTCTTCCCTGTTCCATTACAGGGTCTTCCAGTGTCATCGTGCACTCGTGTGGCCAGAAAGCGCCCTAGGAGCCCTTCGATGGCTGGTGTCGGGGTGCGGTCCCCAGCTGCAGCACAGCAGTTTCAAATTCGAATTCTCAGGCCTCACTCGGAACTTCTGGGCATTGCATTCAGACATCTGTGCTTTGGCAAGATTTCTAGGTAACACGGTGCTCTTTCAGATTCAAGAACGGCTGCCATGGGCCACAGTCGCGTTCAGAGCCCATCTCACGACAGGAAGCTCCTGAATGTTTGGTCCCCAGCGCTTAGGCCAGACACCCAATAAATGTCTCCAGAAGTCCCCGGGCTCAGCTGGTGGCTGCTCGAGTGTGGAGGGAAGGAGAGGGAGGAGTGTGTCCCTGTTACCTTCTTCCTCTGCTCAAGGTGGGCTGGGGACAGAAGGGAACTTGGAGTCTGGGACAGAGGCTCCTAGAACAGGAACTGGGTTTGGAAGGACCCAGGCCAGCAATGCCAAGCTTTATCTGGAGTCTCAGTTCTTTAAGAGTAGTGTTTGTTAGCAGTAACTTTATTCTGATAGTTAGATGTTGGATGAGAATGGTGTGCTGATGCCATTGGTTACCTACCGTATCGCACAGAATTCTTATCAGCAGTTTCCAGTCTATCCCTGTGTTTCACACAAAGGAAAAAGCTGAGTTCCCAATAGTTTTTCCTAAAGTCAGCTTTCCAGTAAACTGGTAGAACTGGGACTTAAATTGAGATTTGCTCTTAGGTTGTTAAACCAGTAAGTTATAGGGGTCTAAAATACAAGTGAAGTTACAGACTCTTGGTCCACTTACGAAATTCTCAGGCTGTGGATTTAGCTCAGTGGCATAAGCACCTGCCTGGCAAGCCCGAGGTCATGAGTTCAATCCCTGGTACCAAAAGAAAGAAGGAAATTCTCTCTCCCCCCCACACACACACAGACACACACACACACTTTGTCAGCAGTTTACATGATGGCTCAGTCTGTAGTCCTCCCCCATCCAAGGGATCCCCATCTCTGTTCGCCTGCCCCCCCATCTTCAGTGCAGAATGGCCATTCCCCAGATTCCTTCAAAGTCCATGGAGCCCACTGGCCAGCACAAGATGCTATGAGGTAGCTCACACCTCCTGCACACCCCATGGCGGTTCCTGTGCGACCCCCAGTCTCCCTGGTCTCCCCTGTCCCGCTCTTCTCTCTGGAAGCAGCCAGTGTGACCTCCACCCTGTCGTCCTTGTGAGAAGTGCATAGGGAGCTCCCGGGCACCCACGGAGGAATTTGTTTTCCTGAAGAACATGCGCAAGGCTCGGCTCGGTGCCTGCCTTCTACACTGGCCCGAAGAGTCTTTCTGGAAAAATCAGCCCATTTTCCCAGTCCTGGCAGCTGTTTCTCACCCGGCCTGCGGTTGGGTCATCAGAGCCCAGCATGCTGTAAGCCCTCTGTGTCCCCAGCCTGGGCACTGCAGGGGAAGCTCGGGCTGCCTCGTGCCCCGCACCCCACAGACTCGGGCTCCCAGGTGGCTACCGGGTCCCCTTCTCCAGGCTCCTGTCGCCGTCGGGCTGGAGACGCATGCAGGGCCTGGGGCCTGGGCTTTCTCCCCTGCGGTGTTTGGCGATGTTCAAAGCCAATGCTAGCCTGGCCCTGGCGGGGCTGAGGACTGTATAAGTGAAAAATAGTGGAATGAAACCTCAGAACACGTTATGACCTTCAAGAAGGTTTGGTTTGGACTGGGTTCTAGAAATGGTCTGGGTATTTTGGTTGCAGAATTTTTTTTTCCCAAAATGCATTTTGAACTTCTTCAGAGAGCTGCTCATGGCTCCAAGAGGCTGTGAGGTCTGGGGGTAGAGGCTACTTTGTCCCCCCCGGAGTCCGGTGTCACTGGGGTGAAAGAAGAATAAGGT
>PVLA01011739.1:0-50343 GCA_004027455.1 Hydrochoerus hydrochaeris
CATATGTTACGCCACCAGCCGCCTAAGACAGGCACAGGACCAATTGCTGTCCTGCAGGCCCATGACGGGTAAGGCCTGGTTGGATTCATATGAAGAGTCCTTGACCCAAGACAGGCGCTATCCTCACAGGGCCTGCCATACTCCCATAAGTGATAAGGGAAAAAATGTAGGGAGCGGCATGATAGCTTCACAGCTGCCGTTCTATCTCTCCCTCCTGTGGGCATCCAGGTGCATCGGCTTACATTTTCCAAGATAATTAAGTAACAAGAGTAAAGTGTTACAAAGATGAAAAAAGTTGATTAACACATGTTGTTTAGGATTGTCCCTGCCTGGCCCTAAGCCTGGGATGCTTCCTGCTTGGGGTTTGGGGTTTCTGCCAAAAGTTAGCAAATATATATTCCAGCTTCTGAAAAATAAAGCAGATTCAGATTCACTCACAGACTGGTGTGCAGTGTTTTCTGTCTCTCACTCACTGACTCCCTGACCACCTTTGGGACCCCTGAGCCCTGCCGCAGCTGGACTCCGGCAGTGACATAAATTTGTTCCTTCATATTTTTAAACTAAGAGTCAACTTTTGGTTTGTGTGTATGATTTGTAATAATGGCATCACATGCTCACAAGCCATCTCTTACTAATGAGTGGTTTCTTTCCTAGGGTTCATCAGAAGCTGTGCTGAGTTAGCTGACTTGGCAGTGCGATACAGGGTTCTTTCATTCTCAGGCTTTTAGAGGAAATCTCTGCCTAGAGGACCAACACATGCTGCAGACCTCCATGCTGATGCTTCTGCTTTTCCTCCAAAGAGCCTCCTTTCAGAGTTCAGCAACAAGTTCTTTCTTATATTTTACTGTAAGCACATGCAATGACCACAATGCTTATTTTATACATCCCAAGTTGTGCAAAATACCATACCGTGAACTACATAGGATTTAAATGTACAATTTATAAACTTGGAGAATTTAAACAAGAACCTGTCAGCAGTCCAGTAAGTATACAAAAATTTTTCACCATGCTCATACCATTTTATAAACTTTGAACACTTTTGAGTAAATTGTTTTGTAGTAAAAAAATATTTCATGTGATTAATCCACATAGTTTGGTTTGGAATGTCAAGTAATATTCCACTTTTGTGAGTGTAACACAATTTGTTTAACAACTGTTTATTGTGACTTCTGTCATAGAACATTTGCGTTAAGGCTTAAAACTAGCAGTGAAATGGAGAGAGATTTTACCCTAGAATTAACCTTTTCTCACAGCCAGAACTAAAGCTCATTTTTTAAATATTATGGCTGTTGTTAAATATATTAATGCTGTTCAGTTTTCTTTAAAGACAGATGTACCATATAAATTCCTATAAAAGTTCAATAATAAGATGACTAGTAATAATTATCTCCAAGCTACCTCTCATACAGTATTATATTTCTTTTGAATCTTTATCTTTCCTTACAACTCTCTCAAATATATTTTGGATATCTGCATGTACTTTGCAAAAATAAGTGAATTAAAATCTTAACTGAAATGTGTTAAATGTAAAATGAGAATACCAATGAAAGGACTCTACATTTTGAGAGATAAATGGCAGATTTATTGATGTGAAATAAAAAGTTGTTATGGTTTGAAAGATTATAAATGTCCAAAAACTGCAGCATCTGCTTTTCTGTAGAATATAGGAATATCTGTCCTTGGTATAAAAATTTTTATATCTTCAAATAAAATTTTCCTTTAACCTTTTTGCTTTTAGTCTCTTACTATAGTGTATGAGATATTTTATCATGTTTTCTTCTACTTATCTCTTCTCATATCAGGAACCTCCAATCCATATACTTTGTTTGTAAAAATACACTCTCCTATATGGCTTAGGGAGGTATCATTCTTTACTTCCTCCACCCGTTCCTGTCTCCAGGTTTTCCTTAGTTTGCAACTGTATAACCCCAATCTCTTGTCATACTCTTTCCTCATTTCTTTCCATATCTCTTCTCTGTGTTTTTAAGAACCTCTGTCATACACTATATGGTCCTTTCAAGCATGCTAGTGTAGTACCATCCCAAAGTCCAAAGAAAAACAACAAAGATCCATTCTCCTCATAAAGCCCTCCTCAAAGGTTCGAGGATTTAGGGCATTGGCATATCTTTTAGGGCAGCCACCATTCAACTGAGTCAACTAGTTTGAATTTCCAGGAAAACCTGTCAGTGCACTGCAGGAAAAAAGAAACAGAAAGGGCACCTACACCCACATTTTAATTAACAGCATGACTTCTCTCACATCAGTTCTAATGGCATGTCAGTACCCCAGGACTTGATTAAATGAGTGCTTAGAACTGTAGGGTAGGATGGGCCATAGAGTCTCTTGCTGATTCTTGAAGTGCCCTGAAGGTCTCCTGCTAAAGGAAAAAGAATTGACAGAGAGTCGTAATTAGTAACCTCTAACACAACATATTTGCCTAAGGCTTTTCAAAAACCTTTCATGTTATGTTGAAAAAGGAGTTGCTTTTCTGCTGTACATATTCTTCTGTTACTGTGGTCAAGTGGATATGTTCTCTAAACCTCCAGTTCTCTCTAATGTGTGAATGAATTCAATGCTACTAATCCATAGTTATTAGTGGCCAGGAAGATTATAATACATCATGAATGATGTAGCTGTAACCTAAATTAAAATTTTATTTGTGAAGAAGAATCCATCTTTTAAGGAATATCATTTGAAATCTATCAAGATAGGATTGTAAGACACTCCAAAAATTATATAAACATTACATACAAATTCAACATGAAAAATTAAAATGGAAAAGATAAAATATTAGACAAAAATATTATAGAATGTCACAATAGAGAAAATGATTTTCTCTTTGCTTATAAATACACACCACAAATACACATAGGTAAATATAGTTTCATGTAGCATAAAAACACTTTTTAATGCAAGATGCAAATTTCTAAAAGCAGTAAAACTGAGGTTCATAGAGATTATGTAACTTGATTAATGCATTTTCTATGGTCAGGAACCAATCCTACAATATTCATATCTGGTTCAAATGCCAGAGCTATAGCTAAATCACTTTTTGTATTTTATAAAGAGCTAAAAAATATTTTATTGATTAATTCTAGAATTTTTCATTTAATTTTGAACATTACTTCTGCTTGAGGAAATACATTGGAGGTTTCAATTACATTGCAGTAAAATGATTATATTTAAAATATATATTTTTGCTATGTATGTGCTAATTATAATAATAAGATCTTTTATATAAAAACATATTACACACAATTCATATCCTAGTGGTAAAAGTATTGTATATTTTTCAGTTTCTCTAAGCATGAAAGCCATTTTTGGCTTATCACCATTTTTGCATATTTTCAGTGAGTGAATTGAAAGCTAGTTTGAATCCCCTATGAAATATTCACATTTTGTTCAGTCTAATAGAAATTAATATGGATTCATCATCTTTAGCCCACTGGAGATTATGTTCGAGTGTCAAACTACAAGCTCTTCAGTCTCACTGACAATTAAATTTCCTTTAAAACAGAAATGTGGAGAATTGAATTTGTTTATTGTAAATGGAAAAAAAGATGGGATTGCAGCCTTTTTCCCAGAATGATTGAACCTTTCCTGAGTGAAGCATTATTAAATATGATGATGAACAAGAGACTTCATTTTTTTCTTTGGTAATGTAAATGGATCAGCTTTCAAAATGAGAGCCAGAAGTTACACTTACAGTCACTCAATTGCTTGAAGCAACAAATAATGGAGACTATATGGAAAAATAACACTTAAAAGGATGCCTTGAATGGTACAGAGCCTCTTTCTTCTGGTTAGACAATAGCAATAAAAGCAATTGTTCATCCTTGGGCTGTATAGTTAGCTGATAGGCAAAAGATGATATACCATTGAGGAGAATTCCGAATGTTGCATACCTTCCCTTGGAAATCTATCAAAACTATGAAAAATTCATACCTGCAGCAAAACACTGCTGCCCTAGTGAAACATTTAAAGATATTATAAGCTTTCTTTGAATACTGAAAAATATAAGTGTCAAATGATAAATCTGGAGCATTGAATTCTTAAATTTCCATGACAAGTATATGTGGTAAACAGATGTAACAGAAAAATATATGAGGAAGGTGTGAATTATTTCTATGAAATATTTTTGTGCACAATATAGGAAGAAGTTTGGAACACATCTCTGAAGACAATCTACAGGCTGCACAAATCCATTACTCTTAGCTCTCAGCTAAATGGTTCTGACATTAAATTGTTAAACAGGGACTTGACCCCTCCCTTATCATCTTTTACTACTTCATTAGGAGTCCAGCAAGCTAATACTCCCTCCCTACATCCAGTGTCAAGACATTTTTCTCATTCTCTCTCTGTCTGCTGGCATGTAGTTAATATCAGCTTTGAAATACATAGGAAGTTTTATTTATGCTCTAATGTTGGATGCTACATGATTTATACAACAGTAAAATGCCTATTGTTACCTGCATATTAATAATCCCTATGATGGGAATTCACAAATCTTATCCACTAAGAAAAGACACACCTCGATATTCTCTATTCTACAATACTCAAATAGCAAATGCATCTTACCTAATACTACTTTTCCTTCAATTCTTCAGATTATATAGTGTCATCAGAGCTATTGACTCACCTTTTAACTATAGTCAAAAAGACATTTATTGGATTTTTTAAAAAGTTTCATTTTAAAATTTGTGTTGCATAAATTATGATTTACAATGTAAGTTATGCATACATATGCTCATAATTTCATATGTATGTTAAAAATTTACTGAAGATAAATAATTTAGTGTATCCAATTCCCCTCATTGCTATTATATTTTAGTTGTTTCCTTGTGAGACCACTAAAAATATTTGTCCTTTCAAAACATGATAGTATATTACTGAACACAGCCCTCCCACCATATGTTAAACATGTAGACCCACTTATTCCACAAAATGATGTATTTGTACTCTTTGACCTACATCTCCCAATTTTCTCCCTTACTCTAGCTTCTGTAACCACCATATTCTTGTATCTATATATTTGATTTTATTTAAAGGTTCTACATGTAAGTGAGATCATGCATATGTCTGTGTCTAGCTTGCTTTCCTTAGCACAATGTCTCTCAAATTTATCTAATTTGCTATAAATGGAATATAATTGCATATATATATATATATCCATCTCCAACTTAGTTTTTTATGACTGTTGTAATTTTACAAAAATTTTGCAACACTGTACAGTATAGAAGATTTCTTTATAATGTCACCAATTTTCTCCTATTAGGAGCATCTTACATTAGTATGGCACATTTGCTATAATGAACAAAGTAATATCAATTCATACTTGCTAACCAAATCTTACACTTGATTCAGATAGCCTCAGTTTTTACTTAATGATCTTTATGCCGTTTTATTTCCTAGGGTTCCACCCCAGGCTATGACTTTGCAGTTTCTCCTTAGGTTACATTAATGGTGATGATATCTCAGATTTCCATGTCTTTCATGACCTTGGTGGTTTGAATTGGTCCTCTTTGGGTTTTTTTTTTTTAAATGTGTCTCAGGCTGCGAGGGGAGCCAAGTCTGTGCTGTCAGCGCGAGGTGAGTTGAAGCTCATTGGTGCAAGCCCGGGAACAGTTTGGGACCAACAATCCCCACAGCTGGGTGTCCTCCCAGCCCCCTAGGACAATGGACTAGGCTCCGAGGTTCCACGGGCTTGAGTGGACCACACCCAGAGACCTTCATTCAACTAGAGGAACCAGGGCCACTGCGCCAGGGGAGTAAAAGCCACGTGAGCCCCTGTAGCGAAGGGTGCAGGAGGTGATTTCCAACACATCCAGGGAAAGCTTTGGAACACTACTGGAAACACAGAAATATAGGAAAATGACAAAATGAAAGACCAAAATGCAATCTCAAAACTCCAGCCCATCCGAAGAAAGCATAGGAGCCATGTACATAGAAGAAAATACTAGCCATACACCTGAAATGATAACAACTGAAATAAAGAAGCAAGTATGGGAAGCTATAAAGGAACTCAAATTAAAAAAAAAACTCTCAGGTAAAAGAAGAAATGATAAAAGTAGTGAAAGAAATACTGAACACATCTAACGAAAACACAGCTAAAAAATTAGAGGAACAAAGTAGAACGATACAATCCTCGAATGAACAGTTTAAGAAACAAACAGTACACATGAAGCAGATTCAAAGAGATATACAGGAAATCAAAAACTCTATTGAAAGTTGCAAAAACCACCTCAATAAAAGTGAAGATAGAATCTCAGACCTTGAAGATAAAATTGCGGCTAGTGAACAAGAAAGGAAAGATCTCCTAACAATAACAAAAAATCAGGAAATAACAATTCAACAGCTGCAAGATGATGCAAAGAAAAACAATGTAAGCTTAATAGAGATAAATGAAAATGAAGGGGACAACACAAATGATATCAAGAGGCTATTTACAGAAGTAATAGCTGAAAACTTCCCAAACACAAGAATGGAAAACTGACATACAGATTAGTGAAGCATATAGAACTCCAAATAGCCATAACCAAAACAAAACTACACCCAGATAAATAATAATCATCATCCCAGAAATCCAACATAAGAACTGAATTTTAAAAGCTGTTAGAGAGAAAACACAGATCACCTATAAAGCAAAAACCTGTCAGAATCACAGCAGACTTCTCAACACCAACAATGAAGTCAAGAAGAGCATGGAGTGAAGTGTTTCAGATCCTAAAGGAAAATGACTTCTAATACAGACTGATGTACCCTGCAAAACTCTCCTTCAAAATGGATGGAAAAATAAGACACTTCCACAACAAAGAACAGCTGAAGAACTTCATGATCACCAAACCAACCCTACAAACAATACTGAAAGATATTCTAGATACACATAGGAAAAAACCACTATGCAATATAGACAAACAGATGGAAAGGTAAAGATACAATATCAGAAATATAACATGTCAACAATAAACCACTATATGACAGTTAAAACCATTAATGTAAATGGCCTCAATTCACCAATTAAAAAACAGACTGACAGAATAGATCAAGAAAAAATGTCAAACCATATTCTGTCTATAAGAAACCAATCTAACCCAAAAGGAAACTCATAGACTGAAAGTCAAAGGATGGAAAACAATACTCCAACAGGCACTCAAAACAAAGAGGGGGTAGCTATTCTGTTTGAAGACCATGTGAACTTCAAACCAAGAATGGTCCAAAGAGATAACAAAGGTCACTACACACTAGTTAGGGGAAAACTGCAAGACAAAGAGATAAAAATCTTAAATATATATGCACCAAATTCCAGAGCACCCAGCTACACAAATCAAGTTTTGACAGAAATGAAAAATCAAATAGGCAATAACACAATTATAACAGGAGACCTTAACACACCACTGACACATAGATCAACTAGACAGAAGATCAACAAAGAAATAACAGAACTGAAAAACAACTGTGAACAACTGGACTTGATAGACATATACAGAGTGTGCCATCCAACAACATCAGAATATACATTCTTCTCAGCAGTACATAGGACATTCTCTAAAATAGACCATATGCTAACTCACAGAACATATTTAAGTAAATGCAAAATAATTGAAATTATCCCATGCATGTAATCGGATCATAGCACCATGAAACTAGAAATTAATGATAAAAGTAACAAACATGGAAATTCAATAATACACTCTTGAGTAATCAGTGGGTTACAGAGAAATTTAAACAATAAATTAAACAATATCTTCAATCAAACAAAAATACAAATACAATGTACTGGAACCTGTGGGATGCAATGAAAGCAGTCTTCAGAGGAAAATTTACTGTAATGAGTTCCCACATTAGGAAACAGAAAGAACACAAATAAAAACCTGATATTACACCTCAAACATCTAGAAAAAGAAGAGCAAGCCAAGCCAAAAGCCAAAAGAAGGGAGGAAATTAGAAAGATCAGAGCAGAAATTAATGCAATATAGACTAAGAAAACAATACAAAGAATCAATGAATCAAATAGTTGGTTCTTTGAAAAAATAAATAAAATTGATAAGCCCCTAACCAACCTAATTAAAAAAGGGAAAGAAAAGACTCAAATTCATGCAATACAGAATGAAAAAGGTGAAGTCACTACCGACTCTGTGGAAATACAGAAGATCATCAACACCTATTTTGAAAACCTCTACTCTCATAGGTTTGATAACACAGAAGAAATGGACAGATTCCTAGAAACATATGAACAACCAAAGCTGGATCAAGAAGATATAGAACTGCTGAATAGCCCAATTTCTGTTAGTGAAATTGAAAATGTCATTAAGCCCTTAGCAACAAAGAAGAGGCCAGGCCCAGATGGATTCACTGGGGAATTCTACAAGACATACAAAGAATACTTAATGCCGACACTCCTCAAACTGTTCAATGAAATTGAAAGGGAAGCAATTCTCCCTAAGTCATTCCTGGAAGCAATTATCACTCTAGTACCAAAACATGAGAAAGACACAACTGAAAAAGAGGACTACAGGCCAATCTCCCTAATGAACATAAACTACTGACAAACAGGATGCAGCAAATCATCAAGAAGATTATACACCATGACCAAGTTTGATTCATCCCAGGCATGCAGGGATGGTTCAACATACTTAAATTAATAAATGTAATCCACCATATCAATAGAGGCAAAAGTAAGAATCACATGATCATTTTTGTAGATGCAGAAAAGCTTTTGATAAGATCCAACACTCATTCATGATAAGAACCTTACAGAGTTGTAATAGATGGTCTCTACCTCAATATGATAAAGGCCATCTATGACAAACCAACAGCCAGTGTCATATTAAATGGCCAAAAACTGAAAGCCTTTACCTTAAAGTCAGGCACAAGACAAGAATGTTTGTTATCACTGCTCCTATTCAACATAGTACTGGAAATACTAGCTAGAGCTATTAGACAAGAGAGAGAAATAAAAGGAGGAAAGAGAGGAAAAGGGGAAGTTAAACTATCATTATTTGCAGATGACATGGTATTCTACATAGAAGACCTCCAAAACTCCATTGAAAGACTCCTAGATATAATAAATAAATTCAGCAATGTAGCTGGATACAAAGTCAATACTCAAAAATCAATAGCATTCTTATACACTATCAACAAAATCACCGAGAGAGAAATAAGAGAAGCCAAACCCTTCACACTAGCATCCAAAAAAATGAAAGACTTAGGAATTAATCCAATGAAAGATGTAAAAGAGTTGTACAAGGAAAATTATAATACCCTGAAAAAAGAAATTGTAGAGGACCTCAGAAAATGGAAAGACATCCCTTGTTCATGGAAAGGAACTATAAATATTGTGAAAATGGCCATTCTCCCAAAATTGCTATACAGATTCAGTGCAATCCCAGTGAAAATACCATCAACATACCTCATAGATCTAGAGAAATCACTCCTAAAATTCATCTGGAACCAGAAGAGACCTGGAATAGCAATTCTAAGCATCAAATCCAAAGCAGGAGGCATCACAATCCCCGACTTGAAGTTATACTACAAAACTACCATAATAAAATCAACATGGTACTGGAATAAAAACAGACCTGAAGATCAATGGAATAGACCAGAAGACACAACTATGAACACACTCAACCACCTTATCTTTGATAAAGGGGCCAAAAATGTTCGCTGGAAAAACAATGGTTTCTTTAATAAATGGTGCTGGAAAAACTGGCTATCTTATGCCGAAAACTAAAATTAGACCCATGCCTGTCACCATGTACTAAACTAAAATCTAAGTGGGTCAAAGATCTAAATATTAAAACAAAAACACTAAATCTGTTGGAAGACAAAGTAGGTAAAAATCTTAAAGACATAGGGGTTGGTAGAGAATTCATGAAGAAGAACCAAACTGCCTGGGAAATGCTTCCCAGAATCAATAACTGGGATCATGTCTTATTAAAGAGTTTCTGCACATCAAAAAAAAATTTCCAGCAGAGTGAAAAGAAAACCACAAACTGGGAAAAAATCTTAGTGAACTGTCCCTCAGACAAAGTACTTCTCTCTAGAACTTATAAAGAATTTAAAAAAAATCAGGCCCCCAAAATTCAAAGACTCAATCCAAAAATGAGTATCCGAGATGAACCACAGTTCTCAGATGTATAAATACGAATGACAAATAAATATATGAAAAAATGTTCATCATCATTGGTCATTAGAGAAATTCAAATTAAAACCACACTGAGACTCCATCTCACTCCAGAAAGAATGGCCAGGATCAACAAAACTACCAACAACAAATGCTGGAGAGGCTGTGGGGAAAAAGGAACTCTTCTGCATTGTTGGTGGGTGTGTAGACTGGTGCAGCCATTGTGGAGGTCAGTCTGGAGATTCCTCAAAAAGCTGGGGTTGGAGGTCTCATTTGACCCAGCTATTCCACTCCTACACATAATCCCAGAACTGAAAACATCTTATCACTGTGATATATGTGTACCCATGTTTACAGCAGCACAATTTGTAATAGCCAGATCTTGGAAACAACCTAAGTGCCCATCAACTGAGGAATGGATAAAAAAAAATGTGGTACTTTTATACAATGGGGTCTTACTCAGCTATAAAGAATGATCACATTGAGGTATTTATAAATAAATGGATGCAACTTGAGTCCATACTCATAAGTGAAATAAATCAAACTCACATGTATAAATACCATAAGGTCTCCTTGGTGTAAGAAATTGTAAGAGTACATAAGATTTTATGGTAATCATGGTTCACCATTATATTGCTTTGAAGTCTTATGTTTTCCTTCATTGGTTGGAATGGTTTTATTCTGTTTTGTTTATATGTGTCTCAGTTCTTATTTTTCATATACCTATACTTATTATACATGATGGTATGAATAGTTACTTTGAAGAAAAGACAATATAGCAGCCATTGTTGATTTAATATCATCTTGCTCTGAAGTCCTACCATGCTCTGATTTTTCTATTACCATCGATTATATCATGCTGTGTCTTATTGGATTTTAATATTTATGGTAGTATAAACAAATTTTTCATGGAAAATGAGATAATATACTAGCCATTGTTCATCTTCAGTTATTTGGTTCACAATGCCTTGTAATAGTTTCATTCTCTTCAGTGGTTTTATTTTATTTTGTTATGTTTGACATTATTATGTGTGAAGCTCAGCTCAGCTATTTCAAAGAAAGAGACATTATGATAGCTACAGCTAATAGCCAATTGTCTTGTTGTGAAATGCTGTGTTGCTTACATTGTTCTGTTCTGATCTGCTTAGATCTGTCCTCTTTTGTTTTATTCTCTTTAAACACATATGTCTCAGTTCTTATTTTTCATATACCTATACTCGAGTCTTGTGTTTTGGGTAGGAAAACTAAAGAAGTGAGGAGCAATTCCTTAAATAATGGTGCAAGCTCTCAGCACAATTCATAAATGTTTATGTTGATCTTTTTCAATAGCTTGAGGTAGATTTTGTCAGATGTTTTCACTGTGAAGCTGCTCTTTCTACCAGCTCCCAGTAGTGTATGCTGTGGAAGTGAGTCAGAACATGGAAACATGAGACAAGGGGGTTTATATCCATTGAAGGTAGAGTATCTACATCAATTTCTTGGCGTCCTTCTGTACAGGAATTTTGTATGTCTTATCCCATTTATTTATATATTGTATCATTTGTTTATGTCAATATTGACTCAGGTACAATTATTTTATAATTTCAATTATAATTTAATTATAATTATAAAATTATAATAAGTTTAATTATAATTTAATTATATTTTGGTCGCCTAGTTTAATTATAATTTACATTACTATATGTGGTGGATTAACAACTAGTGGTCAACTTGTGACACCCAGCTGAGCCGAATCAGTGTGGTACTGGGTGTACAGGATCCACCTGAGAACTGCTGCCAGCAACACAAAAAAGAACCAGAGGGGAAGAAGTGGAGCTGCTGGTTCTCTTGGAGGAGCTTGTCATGCTGGCTTTCCTGATAGGAACTCAGCGATTCTCATCATCAGAACAGTTCAGGACCTTGTCACTGAGGATGACTGTGGTACTTTTTAGGGGAGCCCTGGTCCTTACTTTGAGCATTGCTTCCTGGCTCCAGTGCAGATCCCTCAACCTGATGGCACAGATCCTTCATCCTGCTGCACAGACTTTCTAGCTTCCAGCACTGGCCCTTGGACTTTCCAAGCACAGATCTGTGAGACAGACTTGCATGAGACATTGCTGTGGGCTCTAGGCCTCCAGTTGGATTAGTGCAGGCATGGTCACGGGCTCTAGGTCTTCAGCTGGCCTCGTACAGGACATTGCCATGAGATCCAGGGCCTCAGCTAGAGTCCTTGGGCCTCTAGTGAGTGGAAAGATTTCCTTTTGTGTTTTATTATTTGAGTGACCACTATGAAATAATCCTATAAATTAAGTGTCCTGTATTAAATTCTTTCCCTTGGAAACCCCAACTACCACACTGTATTTTCAGATTAGAAATTTGAAATGGGTCCATTTCACTGTTTTCATTTCCTTTCTTTTTGGCTAATTTACGAACTGCTTAGACTATATTTTCTTCAAATATTCTTTCACAATTCTATGAATAGTTCTAGTAGATGCAATTTGATAAATTCATTTTGTGTCATTGTTGGTTCTCTTGTTTTTGGTTACCTTTTTGCTTCATTTAGGGCACAGTTTCTTTTTTATTTTAGTGACTAGAATTTTCAAATTTTACAATGTGTGCTGTGGACCACAATTTATGAAGGTTATATTACTATCCTTTCAAAGTATTGATTTTTAATTTAGGGAGCAATTCAATTACTGTCTGATAATCTCAAACATACATAGGTTTGGTTTTAGACCCTTTCTATCTAAGAAAAAGCAAAAGGAATTTTTGAGCCTTTCTAAATTAGCAAATACCAATCTTTAAATGTATTACCCAAGTAGGTTTTGTTAAGGCTGCTTAGGATGAATCTGCGGAAGTCACACCTAGCAATTTACTGATGGTGGCTTTAAGGGTTCCTAGCATTTGAAGGGAAATCAACTAGAAATAAACAAAAGCAAAAAGAAAGCTTTCTTCCACTTCTAGAGCATTTTAACTTTAAGATTCCAAGGTAAGCATGTTTGAATCACATGACTCTAAGCTATTTCTGAAGCTAATTTTATAATTGTGCATCGTCACATACATTATTATGAGCTAAAACCTATGAATTTTACCCAGCAAAGTGTTTGAAAAGATAGTTTTAAGGCTCAGTAGGATTGTCATATTGATTGGTTGGAGGGACACCTAGGAGATTAGCACAGAATACCTCTAATGTAAGGGGATATACCTTGTCCCAGACCTTTTTCTCTCATCTCCTGCTTTCTGCTTCCTACCTACTAGAAAGTAACTCTGCTCTCACACGGCTCTTTCTTTACCCCATTTCAGCCTTTGAGCCAGCCACCTGTACAATGGAATCTCTGAGCCCGTGAACCAAAATAAACCTTATCCCCCTGAAATTGTGGGTATTGAATATTTTATGCTTACAACAGGAACACATTTTTCTGTCATTATCTTCCACTGAGAGGACAATCTTTATTCCTGTTTGCTCCATGAGCTTCCTCCTCAGTAAGCTTCTTTTACGGAAAACTTCTTTCTGTGATCTTGACATGAAGTCTTATAAAAGGCTTTAATCAAATCATTACTTAAATGTCTAGGCACTGATTTTATTTCATCTTTGAACTTTTAAAGATCAGAACTAATTAAAACAGTTGTTGTTAGAGCTACAAATGAATGGTGTCTAGTGAAACAGATTTCATTACAGATGGTCAACTGCCTCTATTGGTAGCTACAGTCTGTCGGTACTGGCTCTTGAAGCTAACTGGTGAGGAGCTAATTGTTTCCCCCTTTAACTACACCTTATGCTCTTTGTGTTACACAGCACCACCTTACACTGAGAAGTCTGTGCATGTCCTAGACATGGTGAAATGTAGAGAATTTATGAAGGAGTAGAGTGGAATAAATACTATAGTATATTTAGGAAGATTGTAAAATACATCGGGAGAATCCTAGGAAAGAAATGTCATAAAATGAACCTAGAAGACAAATTTGCTAAGGAGTTCTAATTTTATCTCTTTCCCACTTGACATTATCCAAGAACTTTGCAAGGATTTGAAGTAGCTAAGTAATGAGGTCAGATCTTCACTTGGGCATGCAGAGACATTGGCCCCCACATTCTCAGAGTGACTTTTTAAAGGTGAGATAACTTTAGTAGACTGATGTTTTTCACTTTTTTTCCTTATTCCTCCCTACAACTACTTATTGCAAAACACTTTTTCCCCCAGGGGTGGTTTGTGAAGTGAGTTCTCTCATTTAGAGAGAAAAGCCTTAGAAGTAGAATTTAAATATTGAGAAAAACAAGTTACTTGACTAACAGCACTTATTGAGAATGTGAATTTGATATCCTCTTCCTTGTTAACAATGACGTGTAATGCATTTATTGTTTGAATAGTTACAAATAAATCCCTTAAGATCAGATCTGGAGAATTTTTCATAATTTCTAATGATACTAAAATTGTAAAGAAAAATTCTCTGGGAATAAGAAAATCTTTAGACTTCTAGACACATTCTAGGCCAGGAGAAGATTTTTGGAGGATCACAAAAACAAAAGTTCACTTGTGCAATTATAATTTAGGAGTGCAATTATGACAGATTTAGTAATGGGAAATTGTATGTTTAAGCCATACCTACTGTTAATAATGAATTGGCACTTTTGTTGTGTCTATAATTTTAGTTTCCAATGTCCAAATATTTACTAAGTACTATAAATGTCAATCTTTTGTCATAGAAATGAAAGAATTTTAGATTCTATAGATTGTTATATCTGAGCATTTTTCTTATATTTTCCTTTTATACTCCTTCTGAAATAGTCTCAATTCTCCACTCCTCGTTAAGGGTCAAAGTTTCTAAATGCATAATTTTCAGGATTCTTCTTTTTGTTTTCCTAATAAAAGTTCTGTCAAGTAAGAAAGTCACGTGAAGATATAAAAAGCAAAGCAAATAACTGAATAAATTCTAAAATACAGGAGGTTTCCAATTTTTAGTTTTCAAATGTAGTCACATCACCAATGAGGATTTCTTGATAAAAGAAAAATTTAAGTGAGATGATCGTAAGTTCAGTTACCATGGAGAACATTTGGTTCTTTTATATTGATATCATGTCTTGTTAAGAACACCCTGTTTCTCTCAAACTTTTCGTAACTTAGATGATACATTTTACGATCCTCATAGATATAAGGAAAGTTACAGGATGTATTCTGCACAGAGCACTATGTATTCATCTATATTCTTTTAGCCAAACCTTTTATATAGGTACCTGCTTGTTACTATACTACAGTCCATTCTCTTCTTTTTTCATAGCTTTCACTCTTCTAGAGAAAATTTAGGAGATGAGACAGGTGGGCAGGGAAGAAATGCTACCGCACTATTTCCTGTTTTACCATCTGTTATGGTTTATATCTAGAAGTATCCCTAAAGTCCCTTGTGCTCACAGGTGGGGCTTCTGGGAAATGGCTGAATTGTGAGTGTGTGATACTGGATTAAGGGTGTGATCCCTGAATTAGCCCCCTGCTTGGTTTAGAATAGCTCTGGGAATGGACAGTTGAAAGCCTACCCTGGGTGTGAATGGCACTGACTAATAGGCTTATTGCCTGCATGAAATAAAAAGGGAAAGGGAGGTTCTTTGCTTGATAACTCTTCTGGCCTGCCTTCCACGCACCTCTGTAATTTATCCCTGTCTTAGAGCCAGCTGACTATGGAATGAAATCTCTAGCACAGTGAGCTAGCATGAAACTTTCCTACTTTAATTTTTGATTGATTGTCAAATATTTTATCCCAGCAACAAGAAAGTACCCAAGACACCATCCTCAAAATAATCTTCAAAAAATGGTGCATGGCCTCCTCATGTCCCTAGAGAAAACAAATTGGGCAACTTTCAAGAGACTCCCTTCTGTTTCTGCTATTTCACTACCATAGGCTCAACTGCAACAAGGAGAACAGAATGACCAAGGAAACTTAACTAGGGTGGGGCAAATAAAATGGAGGGGGAGGATCCTTATTTAAAATCTCAAGTATAGTAAACTGTTCCATATATCTTTGCTTTTCTGGGAATGCTTTTTGTATAAAAGGTTCTCATTAAATATTTGCTGAGTGAATGAATGACCTGCAATGCTCAGTGCCTGTAGATAAAGTCTGAGGTGACCAGGACACCTCCCAGCTTCCGAAACTACTATTAGGCAGCTGTGACCCTGGAGAACAGATTGCTTCAGCTGGAGCTCATAGAAATTCAGCACGTGAAATGATATCAAACTTTTGTTGTTGAATATTCAAGAGTATAGCAACTGGTTAGAAATTTCCTGAAATTTATTTTGGTTGATAAAAGTGTTCCCAGCTTTAAAATGTGCTCTTCCCCAAAATGAATGGAGTGATTTTACTGAGATGATTTTCATGAAGGTTCAGAGAGAGTAGAGAATGAGTATAGAAACCCCCAAGGAGTCCATGTGAGTGGGAAATTCATAGAAATGTCAGGAGGGTCCACCTGAAGTATTAGGTTTTAGCTTGTGTCTGGCACAGTCAGAAAGATGGCTGAGGGATTAAAGTAGAACAAATCTTGTGGATTATTCCATAAATCTTAGGACACCAACAGGGTTGTCCTGTGTCCACAGGACAATGAATGACCCTGAAGTGGAAGAGAAATGTTTTCTGTACATCTCTGAGACACAAAACTGTTTTAGTGTTTGGGTGTATGACATGGAACCTTGAGTGTCAAGCTGCCATCTGAAAATTTTGTCTGAGCTCCCCGTGCATAAGCACCACCAACACAAGCAGTAATGAGAATCTGAGGGTGATTTAAGAGGTGTTGATAGCAGCCGAGGAAGAGACGCAGCTCATCTAGTGCTCAGGAGTAGCAGCCAGCAGTGTGCTGTGCACAGTAAGATGTGAATAAACGAGGGGTATCCATATGGCTCGAAGTTTGTAGACTCCATGTAACTTCAGAAGCTGCAGAAACCAGGATGATTATTCCAGACGCAGCTTCATTTGTGCTCATTGCTGTTTTCCTAGACACGGCAGAGTCTTTATAAGAGACACTTGCATATATTTGTTTCTGAAAAGATTCTTTGTATTTCCTGGCTTGAAAAGGCGATTTAATACCGTATCTCCAGTTGAGCTTGTTTCTCGGCATTTCCTTGATTCTGGTTACCAGATCAAAGAAAACATGTGACATCTATTTAAATCAGAATTTCAGATAAGCAACAAGGGATGTTTTAGTGTAGAAATGTCTGAAATACTAGCTGGGATGCGTTTGTACTTCCCACAAATATTGTTTTATTTGAAATTCATATCTGTCTTTTATCTGGTGTCCTATCCGAGGCATGGATAGCCTGTCTCCCTGGGGCCATCTCCTCTGATTCCTCTACAAAGAGGTGCCTGGGGCAGACTGTACTCATCTTTGGGAATTATATGTGACTCTGAAGCTACAGTGACTCCTCAGAGTTGTGCTTGTCTCTGAGTGGTGTTTGTCACCATTTGTGGTTTGCACTGTTCCTGAGGAGAGGAGTTCCCTAACTCTGCTTCTGACCCCAGCACTTCAGCATGGATTTGCTTCCTGGTTTGCTGTGCTCTTTTCTAAACAATTTCCAGGAAAATCCCCGTGTTGTGTGTCCTTTCTTAGCAATGGGTAGCTTAGAGAAAAGACTTTCTTTTCTTCACTCTGCAGCCATCTCCTTTCCAGGTTTAGGCATGTGAATGGTGTTTGTGGCAGGCCTGAGATACAGCATGGCACAATTAATACTTCCCCCAAGCCTTGCTCTCTTTACAGTGTGCTTTTTACCCACGGTCCTCTCTATGCAGATTCTTCCCTGCTTTGTGACAGCTTTTGTCCGAGGTAACCAAATACTTTCCCTCAGTGCTTTACTTCCATTCGCAGGCTCTTCAGTTATTGCCTGAAATCCTTCTTCCAGTGAGAGTAAGTACTCTTTCTCAGTTTCTAATCCCCTGTAAATAGAGTGAAACATTTATTTAGAAATTCCTTTATGAAAACTAAGCAAGCATTTTCCCCTTTTGTTTCTTAGATTTATTTTTGCTGTTGTTTGCTTGATTTTGTGGGTTTTTTTTTTCCAAACTCAAACTCTTTTCACCTATGTCTTTTAATGGAGTGTTTGGAATCAGCCTAAACCTTATAAAACATCTGTTACACTTTCTGTTTAATTGTTTTCAAACTAAAGTCATTTTATGGGCACTTATATTATTTAGTCTTATCTGATTATATACAAGTTTAATCACTTTCTTTAATTAAGGAAGGAATATTTAATTGTAACAATATGTAAATCATTAAAGACAGCTAGATACAAAAATAAATTTTAATTTGGCAACTTCATTCACCAACTGGCTCCCTGACACAGAATCACTTTTCCTCATGAGTTAAAATGAATATTAAAAACCACTGTAGGGAGATTTTTCTTTGTTTCTTTGTTTTATGGTAAGATGCTACTACATTCTGGAACTAAGGAATTAATAAAACACATTACAGTTGATTGTAAGCTCTTTCTGCTTAAAAAAAAAATGAACTGTAGTTGAGACCATAGGATTTTAATCTCATGCTGTGATGGGAAGATACTGCCCATTTGTTTCATATAAAGTGTTTGAAAGAAGTTAATATTTATCCCATCCTTAAAAAAAAAAAAGTTTTCTTTGATGCTTGATTTCCAAAGACCCTTTGGACTTTTCTGTTTTTAAAAGTACTGCTTCCAGGTGGAGATTGCGATGGTATTCTTAAATCCTGTGTGCGCTTGCGTAAAAAAGTACCTGCTTTAAAGTTGGGCAGGATTTATTCATCAGAGAAAATTTTCTCAAGACAGACTCCAAGGGGCCATCGCACTGATGCTGGAGATCGGAGCGGTTGTACTGGACTTCAACCACAGGAGGCTGCAGTTCTCAGAAACCTCTGCAACTTTCTGAAGCCTCAGTGTCTTTCAGTATGAAAACATGACAGTGGAATAAATTTGTGATTCTTAACCACAGTTCGTGAACACAATCATCTCGGGAGCTTTTCTTTAATTTTAATTTGAGATATCTGGATTTTACCTTGGACCTAACAGGTTGTAGAAATCTTATTTTGAAATTCCTCCATGCCAGTTTGCCATTATATATAGAAACAAAGTACAATCTTATAAGTCTTACACAAAAAAATTCATAATATTTAATGGGTATTGGAATACAGAATGTTTAAGTTAAAAAAGTGTATGGATAACAAACTCTGTAAATGCAGTCAAAAATGAGAGTAGGTAGTTGCTATATCAATCCACGTAGGAATAATGCTATTAAGAAAACTTAATGCTTCTAGAAGACCCTTCAAATGTGTACATTTTATTTACTTTCAGATCATTAAGATTAGAAGTGTAAAGGAATGATTGGACTTTTTCACATCAAACATTTTACATCATCTAAGCTAAGGACCGCAAAGATCTTTTGCTTCTTTTCTATACTTGAAATGAAAGCCAAGCAAGCAAAAAGTTTATTATTTGAAGGTCATGTAGTCCTCTGAGACTTTCAAAACTATCTGACAATTAGAAATCGAGGAGTAAGTTCTCCACCATTTCATTTCCCATGGTTTTGCACTGTGTGTAACATTTCTCCAAGAACTTGCCACTCTCTTTGCCCCAGACAGAGAGTCTAGGACAATGTGGTCTCAATTTAAGCCTCCAGATTTCAAGCTAGTTAGGCAAATGAGTGTGTTTTGTTCTTCATTCCAATCATGCTTCTTTTCAAGCTTTTATTGTTACTTTTTTTACTTTGTTCAGTAGAATATATTGAGTGTTTATTGAACAGGTAGTATGTGTTTAGAACTAAACTGTGCATAAAAATTTCACAATCCCTTTGCTTCTGAAAGAGATGTAACAAAGAAAATGTACATGGCCGTATATCATTGTGAGAAAAAATAAAATAGACTACATGGTATTCTGAAGTAGGGAGAAGGTAATGGTGCCTAGAACAACCTAGAAATTCTATAAAAGAGACAAATTTGGTGAATGGGTGGAGGTGGAAGAGGAGATACCAATGCTGATGTTGACATTTCACAAGTATAAGCCAGTCTTTCTACCATGATTCGCACTAGATGTCCTTGCAAGGAAATCTCACTGCCAATCTGTTCTTCACAAACTCCATGACTGCTCCTTCCATTCTGATTCTTGCAGATATTACATGGTATTCGTTCTTCTCTTTCTTCCAATTTCTGTGACTTAATTAAGATCAATGTAACCTTTTCCATATGTTTTAGGTTTTTAAAGATTGTTGTAGGTTTTTGATAGCTACTATGACTACTTTTTAGCCTTTGAGACTGATTCTGAGGGTTTCATTGGCTTAACATAACCTTAGTCTCCAATGCATTTCCATACAATTCTTTTCCATCATTTGACCAAAATTTTCTTTTCCAAAAAAATAGAAAGATGGGGCCAAACTATTTTGGGGGGGGCACACCTGAAGTTTAGTTACACTGATATCATTATTGCATAGTAATCCACTCATATATACAGTTGATTCTCGTATTCATCCTCATTTCAAAAGAATAGGATACATTTCTGTGTAATTTTGCGACTATAGATTCTAAGCAATTGCTTATTCTTCCTCAAAACTCTACAAATCATAATTTTCCCCTAAAAACAGCTGCTGATTAAAGGAGTTTTGCAACTTTCTCAATATCAGTTTAGTCTCACTCGGTAGTATTTATTCTCTGAATATAATTCCTTCTGGAATTATGACACTAGGTAAATATTATAAATTCATATTTTTGTATAGCACCAAATTAATCTTTTTTGGGTATTTTAGTACTGGAATAGAATCATTGACATGAGGAAATTCTCTGATTGGATTGTACAGAAAAATGCTAAATAGACATTCAATATGCATTTGAATTTTAGATCCACAGTAAAATTTTGTGTATTTATTTAGATATCATAATTATATTACAATAAACTAATCATTTAGGTTAAATTCAAATTTAAATAAACCTCTTATATTTTTTATTTACTAAACCTTGTATATTGCCAAGAAATGATCATTACCTAGTTTCTCCAAGGACAGGTGTTGGGTATTTCACTTTCATCTTTTCCACAATTTCTTACTCTTGTTTAGGTCAGTGCCTTCTGTTATGGTCACAAATCTCAACACAGTGTTTGTCACCTGCACTCCTTGCCTCCACATTCTCGAGAGTCATTTTCATCAGACGTGTACATATAACCCACTTCACACTTTTTTACTGCACTCTTATGGTCCGCAGCTGAGTCATCTATTACTCTGTTCCTTCTGTGGCAAAGCCTAATTCTCAGGATCTTTCTTAACCACACAGGAATCAGCCTGCTTGTTTTTGGTATTTATCCCTTTTGCCTTCTACTTGTTTTCTTTTCATTAGCACATGTTTTGCAGGACACAGAGTCTACAATCCCCCTGTGGAGTTGGCACACACCCACGACACTTCTCCATTCCCTCCCTCCCCCCTTCCCCTCTCCTCCCATCTCCTTCCACCTCTTGGTTCCATTCCCATTTGAGAAAGATCTCTAAGCTTCTTATGATGTGCCTTTTATTTTGCTCTTCACTTACCATTTGGGTCTCTCATGCAAGAGAATCCACAATCATTTAAGCTTGGCTGTTTATTTTGCTTAACTCTGTGGTCTCATAATGCATCCATTTTCCTTTAAATGACTCAAGTTAATCTTTCTTTGTGGCAAAGTAGTATTCCATTGGCTACATATGATATTTTTTGTTCATTCATCTATTAATGCACATTTTGGCTGCTCACAAGATTTAGCTATAACGAAATGTGCTGCTATAATCAACCGTCCGCGAGAATCACTGTCATATGATGTTCTACATCTTTCAAAGTGATACCTAGATGGGGAAGATTCAGGTCAGATGGAATTTCTAGCTTTAGATTTTGAGGAATTTCCGTGTTGATTTTCATATTGGTTGTACTTGTGTATGTTCCCACCAACCATGTGGAAGCGTTACTTTTACCCGGCTTCTTTGCCAGCGTTTGTTATTAGTCGTTTCTTTTGTAGTACCCATTTTTTTTCTGATTTACTTCTGAAATATAACCTCTCTTCTAAACTGCTTATCTCTCAAGCTCTGGCACACATTTCATTTGTTAGATGATGTCTAATAGACTTTAAATCCTCTTTGCACTTACCTTATTACAAAATTTCTCTGAAATCATGTTATTTTTTTCTCCTTCAATGAAATACTAGTAAATTTGAGTTCAGAAGACATGACTTTTTCTGTCAACTGCTGATCGAATAACAAGTACCTTAATGCTTGAGTTACAGAAACAAAATGCAATAGATGTGTTATTAAATTTATTTCTTAGTTATGGAAGCTGAAAATTTCAAGCTTGAATAAATTTTTAATTAGTATATGTTTGCTATACATAAAATTGATTTGAGCAACTGGTAAATATGCTTTCTCCTTCACCTCCCTACCTTCTTGTGTCTCTCCCCTCCCAGATCTCCACAAAGTCTACCTCTCTGTTTTCTATTATTTATATTTCATTTTTCTTTTTAAAATATTTAAATGTGAATTTTCTTATGTAAGAGAACCATTGAAATATTAAGTCATTTAGCCTTTTATTTCATCTATCATTGTGGTCTCAAGATGCATCTATGTACAAGATTGCTACTCAGTCATAAATCAAGATAAATTTGAATTATTTTAGGAAAATGTATGCAAGATTCTATTCTTGATAAATTCTAATTTGCTGATTTGTTCACTACTATCTTCTGATGTGTCCTCACATGAAGTAGCAGGAAATTGTGTCTCAAATTTCTTGCCATAACAGTTCTGATCCCATTTATGAAACTTTTTCTTTCATACCTATTGACCTGTCAAAAACCTTCCCTGAAGACCATCACTTTGGTGACAAATATTTCAATATATGAATCTTGTGGTAGCAAATACAATAGTCCACAGCAGCAGAGACTCAATGCATGATTTTCAATTGAATGGAAGATGATCAAAGCTTCTTTATATACATTGTGCCAATTTTTACCGAGAAAAAATGTCGAGGATAATTTGGGAGCATATGGGTATAATAATATTTTTCGTTTGAATATTTTCCATACGAAAGGAAGGTTGACTTTGTAATAACCTTAATAATAAAGAGTAGTTTAACACTGAAACCAAAGCATCATACTTTAATCCTTTGGCACAGATTCAAAGGTTAGGAACATGTGATGCTTTGAAACATAGAATTTTTCTGAGTTCATTCAAAAAGCTGAAAGTCCAAAGGCAAATCCTCCTTGTTCTTTTTGTTCCAGCCTTGTCCTCTACATCTGGTTTAAATTCATAGAACACATCATTTTCTGGCCATTGGAGGAAATCATTCCATTATATCCAAGATATGATGATTAAAATCCAGAGATTAAGCCTCATAGTTGTAGGCATGCCATTATGAAAGGTGGTATTTCAGCTATGAACTTGTTATGAAGACAATAAAGCCCAGGCACCTTTGACCCAACAACGGAGGTCCAGCCCTGGCCCGGCACCTTTTTTTTTTTCCCCTAGCACTATATCTCTAGAGTTCATAAAATCAATTTACAGGAACATCATTTATTTCTTTCTCTAAAACAATTTGCCAGAATGAGGTCAGAAAGAAAGATTAATATGACAGCCACTACAGCAGCAAGAAGAAAACTGTTTTACAATTAGAGTTAAATCTTAAAGAGGCAGGTATTTTTGCTCTGACACACAATATTAACTTCACACTTACCTGTCAGTAAGTTGGGTAGATTCTATGTGAGTGTGTCCAATATCAGTGCAGAAAAATGTTGCATGTAAAGGCTGTGGGTGGAAAATCCTCAATGACATTTTTGTTACAGAATTTGATCATGAGTATCGTGTGTCCTGAAAATGAGAAAACATGGGAGGGAGGGACTGTATGATAAATAAAATTTTAGATTAATTCATGAAGAAAATATACACAAAAGAATGGTCTTCAGCCAAAGAAATCATGAGATCGTGTCATCTGTGATGACATACATAAATTTAGAGACTATTATGTTACATCAAATAAACCAGGCACAGACAGACAAACACTGCACTATCTCACGCATGTGAGGAATCTAAAAATGTTGATCTTACACAAGTTGTGAGCAGAATAGTGGTAACAAGATATTGGGGATACATAGGAGATGTGTTGGTCAATAGATACAAAGTTAAAGTCCAATGGGAGGAATAGTTCTGTTGGTCTGAGTATAGCAGAGAGTTTATAGTTAGCTGCAATATATAAACCATATTTCAAAATAGTGATGAGAAGAATTTGAATATATTTACCATGGGGAAATAATAAAATTTTAATATGATAGATCTGATCATTGCTGAATTGATCATGACTCTATTTATGAATTAAAACATCATATTTTACCTACAAATGTAGACATATGTGTCAACCAAAAAATTATGAAAATAATGAAGATAATAGAGTGGTAGAGCCCCTTTCTGAGACACTTCTGGACAAAACAATAGGTGTTGACAACACCTTTCTGAACATTTGTTTTCTTGTTTAAGAAATAAAATACACATACAAGAAAAATTCATAATGTGCTTTTATATTTTAAAACTCTTTCAAATATATTGTCTCATGTTATTTAACAAAATACTTCATCAATAAATACAAATATGCTATTTTCTTTATATATGTTGGAGGACGGTATTAAGTCAGCAAAGTACTATGTGAACCAGCAGAAAAACTATTTTAAAAAGAGACATTTGGTGAAATTCCCAACTTAGCCACCAATTAGTGCATGATTTTAAGCATGTTAGTTCTCCAGAAAATTAAATAGGCTGTCTTGAAAGTTTACATTGATCCAGAAAAAAACTCCAACAATCTGATATTACCCAGGCAGAGACAAAATTATAAACAGCATTGATGCGGTTTGTAGACTGATTAAGCGATTTTATTTTATTTTTTTCACTCTCACATTTTCCTTTTGCGGTTCTGTGCAGAGTCAGTACATTATTTTACTTAAAGAAATCCAGACCCTTTACCCTTTAAAGCCAACTAGAGGATGTACGTGTCTTCTAGCAAAGGCTCACCATCTGATGATTTGCTGTAACGGCATGAGGCACATCCATAAATCAGAAACGCATTTAGAGCTCTGAGTAAATTATAAATTCAATAACTCGGGTGCAAATTATAAATCAAGCAACTACTGTGCAACTGCCAATCAATTGAAATAGATTAATAACGCCACCTGAAGTAGTTGGATGAACTACAGAAGTTATGGGAACTGCAAGATTTCAGCACTGATTTTGAGAGTTCGGCACAGTGTGCAAATAGACTGCTGCACCCCGGGTAATAACAACAGGAAACTGAAGACTGAAGACTGAGCACACCAGCGTTATACGGAGAGGAGGTTTGTGCTCTGTTTTCACAACTGCCTTATTCTGAGCACACTTGTCATTATGATTTTATGGAAGAGGGACTGAAGGTTGAAAGGTACCATGTGTTGTCCCCGTTACATGCCAAAGAGGTATAGAGCAGAGTCAAAGTGTGGATGCTTTTCTTCTGGAATTGGGCCTTTTAACAGTTGAGCATGACTCCTTTTTATACAGCTACAGTAGAGTCCGGTGACTGGTGGGTAGAACCATACTCAGATTATCTTCATTGAGAACCACATGGATGGACTGCAGCGGAATGTAAAGATTCTAAGACACCAGTTGGAACTATTTGTTTGAATGATGAATAGGCCAATTTAATTTTCTATGTTTGAATTATTTCAGTTCATAAAAGTACTTCATCTCACCTGTGTATTTCTCATGACTTCATAAATCTTTGTGATCGCTAAAGTTAAAAGAATAAGGTGCTTTGACTGTTATGTTTATAATGACCTTCCTGGACCGCCTGTTCATGAACTAACGGTCACTCCTTTTGGAGACAAAGAAACATTGAACCCTATCAGATTCTCATTCGAGTGAACCAAAGAAAAAAATTATGCCAAAGTTTCAGTGTCTTTTTCCCATAGATCATTTAGTAGGCTGTGTTAATCAGATTCTATAAGCACATTTGAATATTTACTTTGCTCTGTGATACTGTAGCTATCCTGACACACATTATCATAGCTCACTCTCAAAACAACACCTATGAGTTTCTTGGCATATTTATCTTCAGCCAACAAGTTTCAAACAGTTATACCTCAGCCTGAACATCCAAGCAGCCATCCCCTGTTGTAGAACCGAAAATCATGACTGCTGCTTATGAAGTAGAGAGAGGACATCCCAGCTATTTCAGGGGACCACAAAATGTACTGAAGGCAGAAAAAGCTAGTTTTGACAAGAATGGTAAGTCCTGCCAAAGACAATCATCCAAGCAAATGAAAAGATATTTGAGAAATTCACTTTACTCCCTTAAACGCCAAAGTGATATAATTCTTCTCAATTCTATGTGAAAGTTAAGAAGTCAACCTAACATTGAGAACTATTCTACTCATTTTACAAGTGACATTGAAACGTGGCTGGCTTCCCACGTTTGAATATTGTAAGTAATGTTATTTTTACATGGGTGTGCAAGTCAAAGTTCCCCTTAGTTTTAATTTCATGAGAGATAAAATATTTACAAGAAATGCATTGTTTATTTTTATTACTTTTGCCAACCAGTACATTTAAAGTTTAACATATTTCATCACAAAATTTGATATTCTTAGAATTTCATAATTTTTCCTCAAGTTAGTTAACAAAACTATATTTTGTTTTAGTCTAATTCTGAAATTCTTATTTGTTGTCAGTGAATTGTTATTGAATTTCTTCCTTAGGACATGACACATTTTTTTTTGTCAGTACAAATTTGCAGTGCATAATGAATGTGTTTATCCTAGGAGTCCATTCATGCACACAACAAATCTTAATTCTTTTTTTAATGTTCCCATCCCTCTACCGGCCTCCTGTTCTCACTAACTTTTCTTTTTCTCTCCAATTTCATAACCTCTATTCCAATTTTTAAATCTGTTTTAAATTCCCTTTTCCTTCCCTCCTCCTCCTTCTACGCCTTGTTCTCTTATGATTTACAAAAGTTTTCCTTACGTCCCAATATTATTTTGTTTTGCTCCATATTTATACTTTGGATTTCTCATATAGGCAAAACAATGTGATATTTAAACTTGTGTCTTATTAATTTCACTTACAGTTATGGTCTTGAAGTACATTCATTTACCTAACAGTGCCTTAAGTTTGTCCTTCTTTAGAGCAGTATAATACTCTAATGCATATAAAGACAACATTTTCTTTACTCATTCATATATTAATGGGCAAATGGGCTATTTCCAAGATTCAGATATTACAAATTGTGCTACTAAAAACACGAGTGTGCATGTAACACTGTAGTATGATGAGTTTAATTCTTTCAGTTAGATACCTAGAAAGGGAAGATCTGTTTCAAATGAAATTTCTACTTTTAGGTTTTGAGGAATCTCTGTGCTGATTTCCATAGTGGGGGTACAATTTTACACTCTCAACAATAAAGCATGGTTCCTTCTTCCCCACAGCTTTATCATCATTTGTTATTGATTGATTTCTTGGAGATGGCCATTCTTAGAGTGAAACAGAATCCCAGTATTATTTTATTTTGCATTTCTTGAATGCCATGCCAAGTTCAATTAAAATTTTTATTTACAATAATAGAACGTACAATAGAAATTTCTATATACAATAGAAATTTAATTTCTATTTTACAAAATGTAGACTTGTAGAGTTATTACATTTCCATGGATAATGCTTTCAAAAGATTACTGCAAACATATTTATCTTTATATACTTTCTTTTTATAATATTTTCTTCTTTCTTTCAATGTAGTCATAGTTTTCAAATATTTTTGTGCATATTTTGAATCTGGTTTAGAAACTCTTTGCCTAAATATCAAAATGCTACAAAAGCTAACAAATACATTCCAATCTTGAAATGCATAGGGTCAAACTCTGTGTCCTCCTTTAAACTGTAACACAATATTGATGCAAATGTCTGATTTCTACCACATGTAAATTTCTCATCCATAAGTCTGATTGAAAATAGTTACATATAACACCAAGCTTATTCTGAGTAGTGAATGACTCAACATATGTACCTGTCATATAACAATATCTTATTTTTTCATATTTAACACTTTAATTTCTCAGTGATATAAATTTAATTATATACAGTACATTTAACCATATATTACATATGACCAAATATGAAAAACATAAGTAACATTTTAAATAAAGCCACATATGTATTTCTGTATAAAGTTCAGTAATGTATAACCATATATATGCAACTACATATAACCTTAGGTATAATTTCACATACATATTTCTGTTTCCTGTGTGTTTTAGTTACTTTTTGGTCACTGATGCGCAGTATGCAATGCCCACGGTTTAGTGGAAGAGGGATTTACTTTGGTTTACATTTCCTGAAAGTTCAGTCTGTCATCAGCAGGCACTGAAGACGAAAAGGCATGGCAGAGGGCATGATGGGAAACTGCTCCTAGGCTTCCTGGAATGAGACAGTGAAGGGAGGAGCCGCTGGGGGAGACACTGTGCGCCTTTCAGGGGCCACCCCCAGTGAGTCACCCCTAAGTGACTCCTTCCCTAAAAGTGAGTCAGCTGTGGTGCCTCCCTAAAATAATTGCCTTGCCACTCCCCCCACCCCCACCCTGAGCCGCAGAGGCTCTTGGGTATCATTCTCAACCCAAACTGTTACATTCCACCCCTGGTGCCCGATCCCCTCCCATGCATCTGATTCTGGGAAATGCATTTAGTCTGTATCCAACTGTTGTGTCTTAACAGTTGTAGTACTGCTGAATACACCCAAGTCCAAACTCTCTGCTGAGATAAGGCAAACTCTTAGCTGTGAGCCCCTGTAAAAATCAAAATGACTTAACACTGCCAACCTGCACTGGCATCGGTTAACTTTCCCATTCCAAAAGCTAGGAGAAAAAAAAGAGGATAGACATGAATGCGGCCAAAGCAATATGGAAATCCACAGGGCAAAAAAATATTAAAGACTGTAGCTGCTTGTAAAGGACCTTTTCACCTAGACCATTGGTGAAGCAGAATATCTTTTTGGGAATACATGGTAGGACAAAAACTCCTCTTCTTACGGCAGCCAGGAATAAAAAGAGAAACAGAAAACACAGCCAGGGTCCAAATATGCCCCTCAAGGATGCCCCCAGAGGGAGCAGAGCCTTGCAGAAGATACCATCTACTTAAAAACCAAACTATGCACCTCTGACAAGTACAAACAGAAGTGTCAAAGCATAAAGTAAAATGCAGGGACTCTAGATGACTTTGAAAGAATATCCTTATGATATAGACATTTTTCAACCTATGATACTTCATGTTCCTAACTTATTAACAAGTTTTATTCGCATAGCGTAGATTTAGCACAGGATTTGATATTGCCCATGCAGTTACCACCATCTTCTGTTACACTTTCCCATGGTTTAGCTTTTGTAGATGTTGTGGAACGATGTTTTAAAAACTGTTTCAACTTATATTATTTGCTCTATACCCTTATCAGTACTTGGTATCTTCAGTTATTTTATTTTCAGCTACTCTTTTGCTAATCACTATTTATGATACTTTTTGAGGTGATAGGATTGTTTTGCTAATGTGATCAATCAACATTAGAGGGCAGGTCATGAATCCTAAGTTACTGAATTCCATCTCATTTGGTGGAAAAATTAAGTCTAGAAAAAGGAAATAAATTATATACAAGGTTTTGTTTCATATATACATACATATATGTGTGTGTGTGTGTGTGTGTGTGTGTGTGTATTTCTTCATTGGAAATCTTAATGCCTCAAACATGGGATAAATGATGCAACAACTTATGAATTACTGTCATTTGCATACCAAATAAAAAAGCCCAGCTGCAATGTCGACAAAATGCCAGTGATGTCTATATTAGTATGTGGTTTCCAGCCATTTGCAAAAGACTACAAAGGCCCTAAAGGCTGTAAAAGTATTTGGAACTGACTAAATTCTCTTTCCTAGCACTATTCTTCCAAGTTAGAGTTAGAACGAAACATAAATCATTTGACCAGTATCAAAGAAAGCAAGAATTTAAAAGGGCTATAAAAGTGAACTTAAAATTGTTATATCTATGATCTCTAAGGTCATTTGTCTTTACTTGACACTGTGGTAATTATACAAGAAAGAATAAAAAATACATGGTTTTCATTTGATTCTCCAAGAAGATGAGCATTTTAGTTAATACGCAGGAGTTAGTTATAATTTTTTAATTGATGAAGAGTGTTAGAAAAGACTGTTTATGTCTTATAAAAGTATGTGAATGTGTGATTTGATTTGAAGTATGAATATCATTTCTACTTGGTGGAAATAGATTTATGGGGAAAATGACAGTACCTAAGACAGAGATACGATCTTCACAGAATAAATGATAGAACAAGTGAACAGAAGGAGGTTATTGATGGGCGAAGAATAAATAAATTAAAAAATAAGAAGTTGGGGCTTGAAATAAGCCTCAGTAGTAAGAGCACAACTTGCACAAGGCCTTGGGTTTGTTCTTCAGCACCCATAATCAATCAGTCAATCAATCAATCAATCAAATAAGACTGTAGGATCACAGCTAAGGATTCGCTGCACTTTTGCAGTCAACGACTTATTACCATTTTTTCCCTAGAATGTCTCCTCATGATAAAAGATCAGCTTTATAAGATTCTTCTGCAAAAAAGTCAAGTTTTCCTTCTTCTGCTGTATGATGAAACTAATGTCTCTTTTTTTAGCTCAAAATGCATCTGGGAGTGGAGACACCATGCAAAACAGCGTGAGAATTCTTCACGAGATTGCTGGGTGCTGGCACGCAGCATCCCCACGGCCCCGCGCTGGACTGCAGCTCACCAGGGCAAGGGTTGTTCCACCAGGGTCAGATTTCTCTTGCTCTGTCTCATGAGTCTCGTGTGCCCCACCAGTCTATGGATTGCCAGCCTAGCTTGTTAATGTCTGAATGGCGTAAAATCTCAGAAACTTCTGGCCAGTCTGTGTCAGGAGTTTCTGGTGACCTTGGAGAAGCTGAATTTAGTATTTAAATTACATTTTGGTGGAAAGTGCTTATTTTGAAAAAAGACGTTTTTATAATGTACCTTCAAAAAAAATAAAAACGTTGGGCTGGGGATAAGTCTCAGTGGCTCAGTCAGTTCCTGCCTGGCAAGTGTGAGATCATGTGTCCTATTCCCCATACCGCACCCCACAAAATAAAATAAAATAAAATAAAATAAAATAAAATAAAGTCTACATTTTGAAATGCTTATGTACTTTAATTTCTGGGTAGAGAAATAAAAAAAAAGTATGGTATATACCTGGGAATGAAGAAATATTTACAATGAGACCATAAGATCTTGGCATAATTCTGGTATTGTAATATGACTATTTCTTCTTGACCTTCAGCAACATCACTTATAAAATAAGTCTCCAGGTGGTTTGTAAGTTACTATCCCGCACTCATTGCTTATCTTTTCTTCTCTCCCTACTAAATATTCATATATCTCCAGTGAGATTCTTAAAGCACTTATCAATATTTCTATTGTAGATACTAAATTCTTAGCAAATTTCATTTAGAAAAATTTTAAAGGAAAAGCTTTCTCCTAGCAAAATCTTGTTTACTACTTTATAAAATGAAGAAATGCAAGAATTTTCATCCAGGTATGGTGCGTTATTTACATGTTGCTTCGTTGAGGAGAGTAATAGGCATGTATGTCTCCTCCCCATATCCTGCATAACACTATGTTTATCTATCTCTTGATTCGAAAATATCTATCTGATTTTTTTTTACCAGAAATGTACTGATTCAATAAGATTTTGGCTTAAAGAAATATAAGAATTATAGAGTAATTAGTGATGTACTAAAATTTGTAATTTAAAGCTTTCTCATATTTACCTAGAAATAAATGTAATATAAACTAATAGAAATCTGTCTCTCCCTCTCTCCCTCTCCCTGTCTCTCTCCCCCTCTCCCTTCCTCCCTCCCTCCCTCTCTCTCTCTCTCTCTCATTTTTGAGAGAATAAAAGAAGTCAGGTAATAAAATCCATTTACAGTATTTTCTGAGAAAAGAAACATAAATCATTTCCCCAAATTTATCTGCTGGAAATCTAGACTGCTGTTTTCCCTCCGGGACAACATCTATTTTAGTTATTTATTAGTCATTATTAGTATTCTTCAACATTTCCTCATTGGGCATTTCATCCTAAAAGACATGAATGCTAACTACACAAATTGAAAAAGCTGCAGAGAACACTTTGTGTTCCATTTAAATATATTTGTCAGTTGTGAAGAAACTGTAATCTCAAAAAAAGGCACAGCAAGGTTCCTTAAATGTTAGTCCTTCATGGATGATTGCTCATAAATGAAGCCTGTTTTAAAATGCCTACTGTACTAGCAAAACTCCAAGCCACTTGGCTGCTTCTGAAGAAAAAAAAAGCACCAGAAAATGGTAGTAAAGACAACATGAGGCAAAATTGTTTCTAATAGCATGTTTCTCTATTATGAACAAAATCAGGAAATTCTCATTTAGGCTATCATGACTTCAACATTTCATATAGTGTATGTGTCTGTATTAAATTATCACAAAATATCTCATACATGTGAACAAATTTTGTCTTAAAAAAACTAGAGCGCACACTTGAATTTAAGTAAATATGGATATAATATCATTGCAGAAAATTTTGTAAAAGATCATTGGTCATTTTTTTAAGGTTTACTGCACTTATCCTCTATTCTAGTTTTTAAAATTCTACCAGAAAAAGAAATATTTGGACACCAAAGTACGTTACATATATGTTTGCCTATAATGTGTGCTTTATGTGTGTTTGTGTGTTTGAAAGAAAGGAACAGAGATAGAAATAGAGACAGAAAGAGAAGAGACAGAAAAGAGATAGGAGACACAGAGAGTGAAAGAGAGAGAGAGGGAGAGAGGGAGAGACAGAGAGAGGTAAAAACAGAACCAGGGACAAAAAATTTTGAGATTACATGTCCGAATCTTATTACAAGATGGAGATAAATAGTCAAACTCGATTGACCTCAACAATAGAGAAGATTTAGGGAAGCAAAAAGAATTAGCTGAGTCGTTAATAAATATTTTCTGAGTAAATCAATACAGGATGAAGAAGTGAGTGAAGAATGATGAATGGAAATAATAAAGAAGTAGCCATGTGTGGTGGAGCATGCCTATAATCCCAGTACTCAGGAGGCTGAGGCAGAATGATTGCTGTGAGTTCAAGGCCATCCTGTATTAGACAGTTGAATGCCAGCCTGAACTACATAGTGAAATGTTTTCTCAAAAATAAAAAAAAAAAATATGAAGAAGTTAAGCAAAGTGACAGGTTAACCTGTACTAACCTGCGTGAAGTTAACCAAAGTGACACTAAAGGTCAGAATCAGAAACAGAAAGTTAATGAGGTTAGGGGAGTATTCTTTATTTTTATTTTATATTTTACTTAAAAGAGAAAAAAATGCAGAAAAGAAAAACAAAAAACAAAAAAGAGACAGACAACAACAAACCCAAAACAATAACAATATAGCTTTTAAAATAAAGTGATAGGAATTTAACAATGTTTATTATATTATATATTGTTATCTTCAAAGGAGTTGCTTAGATTACCAGATATATATGTGAAAAATGGATCTGATCATATGAGCATTAACTGTTCTTTCCAGGAGCTAACAGAATTAGTAGTAGAGCCATCTCATCTATCTTATATATGTATATACAAATTTATATATTTTTCCTTTTCCCTTCATTCTTTTCTCCTTTTCCTTATCTCAGTTACTTTTACCCTTTGACCAGTTTCTTACCCTTATACAATATTTATTGTAGATTTTGGATCTTATTTGCTCTTTCAGTTTATTATAGTAGGGAAATGATATGCTTTTTACACATGCAAGTTTGATTTATTTCACTTATGAATGCGTTCTTAAGTCACATCCATTTACCTAAAAATGTCTCAGTGTGATACTTCTTTATATCAATACACTACTCCACTGTATACAAATACCACATCTTTTTTTAATCCATTCCTCAGTTGATGGTCATTTGGGTTGTTTCCAAGATCTGGCTATTACAAATTGTGCTGCTATAAACATGGGTGCACATATATCACTGCAGTATGATTTTTTCAATTCTTCTGGGAAAATGCCCAGAAGCAGGCTAGCTAGGTCAAGCGGAATCCCTAATCCTAGTTTTTTGAGGAACCTCCACACTGATTTCCACAGTGGTTGCCCCAGTCTACACGGAGGAGAAGGTTCCTTTTTCCCTACGACCCTCCAGCATTTGTCATTGGATGATTTATTGATCTTGGCCTTTCTTTCTGATTTGAGATGAAATCTCAGTGTTGTTTTAAATTTTGTCTCAAAATGACGAATGATGCTGTACATTGTTTCACAGATTTATTTGCCATTTGTATTTCTTCATCTGAGTTGTGTGTATTCATCTCAGATGCCCATTCTTTGAATTTTGGGGGTCTAATTTCTTTTTTTTTTAATTCATTATATGTTCTAGATAGAAGCCCTTTGAGGGACAGTTGCTGGGATATTTTCCCAATTCATGGGTTTTCTTTTCACTGTGTTGGAGATTTCTTTTGACATGCAAAAACTTTTTAATAAGGCAAGATACACACACACACACACAAAAGACAAGATATCAGTTGTTGATTCTGGGAAGTATTTCCTATACAGTTTGAATTTTGTTCATGAACTTTCTGCCTAACACTATTATTATTATTAACAGATGACATGATACTCTACATAGAAGATCCCAAAAGTCCATCAAAAGTCTTCTACATGTAATAACCAAATTTAGTAATGTTACTGGACACAAAGTCAACATTCAAAAATCAATAGTATTCCCATACTCAAACAACAAACTCACTGAGATAGAAATAAGGGAAGCCATATGCTTCAAAATAGCATCCCCCCAAAAAATGAAATGCTTAAAAATCAGTCTAATGTATGAATCAAAGATATTTACAATGAAAATTACAGGACTCTGAAAAAATAAATCAGAGGACCTCAGAAAATGGAAAGACGTCCCTTGTTCATGAATAGGAAGAACAAACATTGAAAATAGCCATGTTCCCAAAATTGTTACACAAATTTAATCAAATCCCAATCAAAATACCACTAGAATACCTCACAGATCTGGAGAAATCATTCCTAAAGGTCATCTGGAACCAGAAGAGACCTAGAATAACAAAAGTAATTCCAGGCAACAAATTCAAGGCACAAGGCACCACAATTCCTGACATGAAGTTATTCTACAAAGCTACCGTAATAAAATCAGCACAGTACTGGGATAAAACCAGACCTGACGATCAATGGAACACATTAAAAGACATGATCACAACTACAAACACAGTCAACCACTTTATCTCCCACAAAGCTGACAGACATGTCACTGGAAGAAGCATAGCTTCTTTAATAAGTGGTGCTGCAAAAACTGGCTCTTCATATGCTGAAAACTAAACTGAGACCAATAGCTATCACCATGCACTAAACTCAATTCTAAATGGATTAAAGATCTTAAACAGAAACACTAAATCTTCTGGAAGACAAAGTAGGCAGAAATTTTTTCCCCCATCAAAATTCTCAAGAAGTACAGTTAGATGATGGAAAACCTAGAGCCTGACACTGAGACAGCTGACATAAGTAATACTGCAAGGTGTTGTGTTAAAAATATTTTGTTTTGATAATTTTTATGATTACATTTAGAATATTAAGTGCCAATTTTCTTAAACATTCGTAATAAGCAGCATATAAGGTAGCATGTATTTTCCGGTACTGTGCTGATTTTCACTGAACACATTTCCAAATATATTACATGGACTTTTAAATAACGAATTGATCATACACTTTATGGAGGGTTTCAGGACCATGAACTTTCCATTTAAAAGTGATACCAAGAGAAGTCATCTGTGTGCGCTTCTTTATCTGTGTCCCATGAATACTTTTTGCAGTCATAGAAATTATAATGCAAACAAAACTATAAAATGAGAAACACTGTTTCAAAACTGGGTGTAATTTTTGTCTTTAGTTTGCTTACTGACTTTTATATAATACTGGTAATTACTGAGAGAGTTACAGGTCATTGTTCATGATACCCAGGGAAATGTTCTGAGGAAAAGAAAGTATTGACTCTTTCATGTCTTAAATGACAGCAGAGGAAGCAGGAGGAGGCCCTCCGGGCTCAGAAAGCAGACAGATTGTTCTGGGATGGGGCATGGGTTGGTTCATCTGTATGACCTTTATTGCTGGAAGATCCTTTCACTTGAGCATGGTCACCGTTCTACTTACAGAACATCTGAGGAAGGGCTTCCTTACAAGGAGAAAATTATTAAACCATTGAAAGACTGTTAACAGGATAAATAGGAGGACTAACCCTAGCCACACAAGAGGTGAAAACTACAGTTTCTAAACAGTTTTCAGATGAGCACCTTAAAGTCAATGTTAAATTAAAGCAAAGTATGCTTTAATAAAAACAATCCAGGATAAGTTAACTAATAATCTTAAAACTCTACATGTCAGATACTTTATAGTTGACTATCTAAAGCAAAGCCATGAGTTAAGTCAGGATGAAGCCTTTCCTCTTGCTTTCATGAGTAATTTCCCAAGGAAAATGGCCACATGCTTTGTTTTCATGTTACTATGAATATACAAAAAGTACCTAGAGATATTAAAGAAGACAGAAGGAAAAACATTGAATATCAGTTTACTGCAGGATTGAAAGCAGAAGTTAATGTTAGCTTTACTGAAACAACGAACACCAAGCCTTACTCTAGCTTACAGTTTAATAATTTATAAAACTATAAACTGAGTTCATGGAAAATTCAAGCAAGTTTTCAGTTAGGATTACTATGGTGCATGAAGTTAAGTATTCCAAATTATGTGGCAAAAATACTGTTAAATGTAATAGTTCCTGTAGAGGAATTATTGATGATTTTTTGAATTATAATCTAACAGAATTTTGCAAAAGTGAATCTACATGCACCTGTAGTAGATTTTGTTTACCTCAAATTAATTGTAAATTGTTTATTTAATTTACTCTGTAGCCATTGCAAATAACTTTTTTCTCCATTATTCCAATTTTAAATATTTATTTTTTTCAGAGTCCAGGGAAAAATGCAAAACTAGGTAAATTTTCAAATATGTCATCACTTGACTGCATCATTTTGGAGAAGAAATATTAAAAACAACTATAAGGCATTTATCTCAATTAGCACAAATCCAGCAAGTAAATAGAAGGAAAAACAACAAGACGGATACATAAAAAGATATTTTGTAGGAAGGAAAATATATAGGTAATTGTAATCTAAGGTTCAAAAACAATGTTTGATACAGGCTCTTCTGAGTACTTGAGATGATGCCAGAGAAAATCACCTGGGAAATCTTAACGTTTCAAATCAAGAAAAGTTAGATTTCATCTTCCAAGTCAAGTGCAATTATTTGTTATCACACGTGGTCACTCGAATGATGTGAACACATTAATTATATGACAATTCAGCAGTTATCTAGGTCAGATAATCAAGAAAAAATTTTAAAGCCATCTTCCCTCCCTTAAAAATATTTCTGTCATTTATTAAACCTGAAATCTCATTTGCAGTTTTGATTCCATGGTTTCCATTGACTAAGCCCAACCATGGGTCTAGAAATATTAAACAGAAAGTGACAGAAACAAACCACTGATATCTGTTACATTTTTCTCCACCATAAGAAGCATGATGAAGCTTTGCACTGCCTTGGTCTGTCCGACAAGATGTAAATCTTTCTTTTTTAAAAAAATTTTATTTTAAAGAGAAGAAGACAAAAGAGAGCAGAACAAAGAAAATTATAACAAAACAATGCAAGCAACACAACACTCCATGGCAACACACCCGGATATTAACAGTAACTCTCATAAATGTCTCTTTTCTTTGGAATAGTTGAGTGTAGCTTCACATACAATAATATCAAACATAACAAAATAGTATAAAACCATTCAAGAGAATCAAAGTATTACAGGGCATTCTGAACCAAGTAACACAAAATGAACAATCACTACTACAATATTTTATTTTCCTTAAAAAATTTGTTTATACTATCACACATATTAAAATGTATAAAACCCAACATGGTAGAACCAGTGGAAATGAAGAACAAAAGCATGGCAGGACTTCAGAGCAAGATGATATTAAATCAGCAATGGCTGCCATAATGTCTTGTTTTCTTCAAAGTAGCTTTTCATACCATCACACATAATAAAATCAAACAGAACAGAATAAAACTATTCCAACCAATGAATGTAAACATTATAAGACCTCAAAGCAATATAATGGGGAACCATGATTACCATAAAAGCTTATGTACTTTTACCATTTCATACACTAGGGAGACTATACATGTGAGTTTGATTTATTTCACTTATGAGTATGGTCTCAAGTTGTGTCCATTTATTTATAAATATCTTAATGTGATCATTCTTTATAGCTGAGTAGTGTTCCTTTGTATAAAAATACCACATCTTTTTTATCCATTCCTCAGTTGATGGATACTTTGGTTGTTTCCAAGATCTGGCTATTACAAATTGTGCTGCTATAAACATGGGTGCACATATATCACTGTGTTAAGATGTTTTCAGTTCTTCTGGGAATATGCCCAGAAGTGGAATAGCTAGGCCAAATGGGACTTCCAACACCAACTTTTTGAGGAACCTCCAAAGTGACCTCCACAGTGGTTGCACCAGTTTGCAAAAATTCTCAATGAAATATTGGCAAACAGGATGCAGAAAATCATCAGAAGATTATACACCATGACCAAATGGGATTCATCCCAGGCATGCAGGGATGGTTCAACATATATAAATCAATAAATGTAATCCACCATCTAAATAGAGCCAAAAATAAGAATCACATGATCATTTCTATAGATGCAGAAAATGCTTTTGATAAGGTGCAACACTTATTCATGATAAAAACCTTATAGAGAATTTGAGTAGATGGTCTTTACCTCAATATGATAAAGGCTATCTATGACGAACCAACAGCCAGCATCATATTAAATGGCCAAAAACTGAAAGCCTTTACCCTGAAATCAGGAACAAGACAACAATGTCCATTATCACCACTCCTATTCAACGTAGTACTGGAAATACTAGCCAGAGCAATTAGACAAGAGAGAGAAATAAAAGGAGTAAGGGTAGGAAAATAAGTTAAATTATTATTATTTGCAGATGACATGATACTCTACATAGAAGACCTCCAAAGCTCCATTGAAAGACTCCTAGGTATAATAACTGCATTCAGTAATGTAGCTGGATACAAAGGCAACACTCAAAAACCAACAGCATTCTTATACACTAATAACACAATCACTGATAGAGAAATAAGAGAAGCCACACCCTTCACAGTAGCATCCAAAAAATGAAACACTTAGGAATCAATCTAACAAATGAAGTAAAAGATCTATTCATGGAAAATTATAATAACCTGAAAAAAGAAATCAAAGAGGACCTCAGAAAATGGAAAGACATCCCTTGTTCATGGATAAGAAGAATAAATATTATGAAAATATCCATTCTCCAAAAATTGTTATACAGATTTAATGCAATCCCAATCAAAATACTATTAGCATACCTCACAGATCTAGAGAAAATACTCCTAAAATCCATCTGGAACAAAAGAGACCTAGAACAGCAAAAGCAATTCCAAGCAACAAAGGCAAGGCAGGAGACATCACAATCCCTGACTTGAAGTAATACTACATAGCTACTGTAATATCAATATGGTACTGGAATAAAATCAGACCTGAAGATCAATGGAATAGATTAGAAGATACAACTATGAGCACATTCAGCCAACTTATCTTTGAATAAGGGACCCAACACGTCCACTGGAAGAACAATAGTCTCTTCAATAAATGGTGCTGGAAAAATTGGCTCTCCATTTGCCTAAAAATAAAACTAGACCCATGTCTATCACGTACACTAAACTAAAAAGCTTTCAGTTTTTGGCCATTTAATTTGATGCTGGCTGTTGGTTTCTCATAGATGGCATTTATCATATTGAGGTAAAGACCATCTATTTAAAACTAAAACTAGACCCATGCTTATCATGCCTACATTAAAGTTTAAATGGATCAAAGATCTAAATATTAAAACAGAAACACTAAATCTGTTGGAAGACAAAGTAGGTAGAAATCTTGAAGACATAAGGGGTAGATAGAGAATTCATGAACAGGAGTCAAACCGCATGGGAAATACATCCCAGAATCAATAACTGGGATCACATCCTATTAAAGAGTTTCTGCATGTCAAAAGAAATCTCCAGCAGAGTGAAAAGAAAACTCACAAATTGGGAAAAAAATGTCAGTGAACTGTCCCTCAGACAGAGGATTTCTGTCTAGAACATACAAAGAATTTTTTAAAAAAGCTTTCTTTCATTCAGCTCATCCTCACAGTCTCCCCAGGTTAGCAGATCAAGTGTGAAGATAGTGCTATGCTTGAGTTCAAGCGAATTTGCTTTTACTTAGTTATAGCACCAAAATGCAAAACCAATGATGTTGGCTACTTGCCTGTATGCACAACAGATCCTCTTTTAAGTGAAAGTTTTCAATTTAATGAGCAAGGAAAAATGATTTTCTGAGTTTGCTGAAATCTATGGTAATAACAAGTCATCCATCCATGAAATTATGAAGAAGGAAAAGTGTATTTGTTCTAGTTTTTCTGTCCTTTACAAACTACAAAGGTTAATGCTGTGGAGTGTGATAAGTGCTTCTTTAAAATGGGCAAAGCCTTAAACTTCTGATGTATGTTGGCTTTGTCCTGTCTTGGTTTCAGGCACTCATTAAGTGTCTTCGAACATTCTCTAATGGATAAGGGGAACCACTGTGTACTAGTAAGTAGACCCTTGCTTAATATTATATACTGAGCTAAGTTAACATATACAGTTTACTTCAAACCCAACTACGAGTGAACATGCTGATTTTGGACATCACTAAAGTTGTTTTCACATTTCATTCTTGGAGGTTACCCAATAAATGAAGTTATAACCTGCATAATAATGGTGGTGAGTGAACGAATCCTCCAATGGCCTTCTTTATAGTTCAAAAAAGTGCACATACATTTTGGAGGATCTTGGCCAATCAGACAGATTGAGAAACCTGTGATTCTGAATCATCAGAGAAGTACAGGCTCAGTGATGTTCCACTTTAGCACTCAGATACAACTCACACTGCCAACTACAAAGAAACATTACTCATCCTGGATGACTGGAAGAGCCTAAAACAATGTCAGACAATGGGAATGATAGCTAACTAAATTGAAAACTTCCCTGTATGAAACTGGTAAAGCCCTGAGACACCCCATACCTTAGATTCCTCACCTGTAAGACAAAGAGAGAAATATTGCATACCCCGTAAAGTTGCTATTTAAATTAATAATTGCAAAGCTACTAAAAGAAAGTGTAGGCCAATGCAAATGTCTTATAACTATGGCCACATGTCTATGACTATTATTATGGTGATGTTTGTGATGATTTTCCCTACAGAAGAAGAGATTTGTGTGTTAATCATAGAAAGCAAATTGTGTTAATCATGGAAAGCAAATCATGGAAAGCAAATGATATTCTTGAAATACTTTACTTCAACATTATGTTTTGACTTAATCAAATTATTAGATTTGAGCAATGACTTACAAGACCTGTCGCCAGAAAGGAGATCACTCTGTGAGCAATTGTTCCTAAAACTTGAGTTTTATACACCATTACCAGCTGTCTACAAAAGTCAAGTCTTTTGTAACATTCCTTATGGTTCCCTAATGATGTGTTTTCCTTTTTGATTTCATTTTGTCTCTCAAGTCAATTTCAAATATTCATTTAACTTTATTTCACTTTATGAAAATATATGATGGGAAGAATAAAATGTGTTATGATATGCCTAAGGTTTTAAAACCCCTAGGACTTGTCAGGTCATGTTCTATAATCCTTCTCTCATCAGTCCCTGGAGTGGATTTGAAAAGGCAGCAGCTGAAGAAAACTTTGCATATCTCAAAATTTGGCCTAAAGCCAACCTCCTTTGCTACTTAGAAAACGCTTCGAGGCATGAGATTTGTTTATTCAGCCAGAGAGACAAACTTAGCTGTTCTACTGAGATAGTCCTGTCAACTCATCCTATTGATGGCTAAGAGGTTCTGGTGTTTACTTGTTTAAGGTAGGACACTGAAATATCATAAAACTCAATTTACTTTTAACAAAACAACCAAATCTAATTCCATAAGGATTTTGCCCAATCTTATGTTTTCAACTACACTTTTCTAATAATTACTGCCAAATAGATGTTCAAATCTTTACTCTCTTCCGAAGTTCAGATATTAATTTCAGTTTCTTGTGGGGCATTAGTTTTTCAGGGTCCTGTGACAGTAGCAACAGTACAAGTAAGAAATAATAATAATAATAACAATAACTGCCATTTATCAAATACTTAGCACTTGGCTGGTGCTCACAATTTGTGTGGATTTGGTGTTTTCTTTTCCAATGAGCATAATCCTTTCAGATAGATATTTCTTGCTATTTAGATTTTTAAATGACTCTCAGAAAGTTGAAATAATCCCAGATCTCTGTCCAGCATAAATAAATATTTTCATCACCTTTCAATCAATGTCACTTATTCTCAATGGACATTAATATGATCAATGTTCCAATTTCTAGCCTCCATATTTAATTGTATATGTTTGATTTAGAGATTTATTTCAAGCCTTACCTTTTTCTTCCTGCCCTGTCACCATCGCATAAGCATGGTTCCTATACCCCACTTCTGTTTGATTTGTAACCAAATATTTCTTCAAGTTTCTTTCCACCCTAAATAAAACGGAAGTCATCTGAGGGGGAGGGGAACAGAGATTTGTTTTAAATAAAAGTTTGAGCATCTTTTCTCTTTATATCCTGCTCGGTAATAACTCAAGTTTATTAACCAACTTCAGAAACAGCTCAGAATCTCCACTGACCCACACTACATTCCTGCATCCAGTGACTGACATACACTGAGCTGGTCACTGTTTGCAAGCACAGTATGTTCTTTCTTGGCACCCTGCGCCTAAGCAAGGCAGTTCTCCTGGCTGGATGTCCTTTTGCTCATCAAAATATCTATTCTTAACCAAAGCACAGTGGTATAAGATCAAGTAAAAGTTAATTGATTGCATTTTTTGAAGTGGAACCAGTTTTTTTCCTGTCACCTCAGCACTGTGCCATGCTTCTAGTGTTTCGGTGTCACATGATGCTTCCATGCACCTGATTATTTACCTGTTCGGTTGATGAATGAGTAACGTAAGTGAAACATTTCATCACACAATGACGTGTATTCACATAAGAACACACAAGCATTCCTACATCAGGAGTCTAAAACTCTGGAACTAGTCCTGAGTTTCCGCTTCGTAGACTTGGAAAATGTTATTGATCAGCATGTGAACTGGGGAAATGAATGCATCACCTGCCTGACAGCTGAGGTTTGCTTAAGATTTTTATTCAACTTGCAGTTTGCCCTTAAAATCTGTGATTCTATAAAATAGCAATTTGAAATATTCTTTCAATAGGTCATTATCCGGAGGAAAAGAATCAAAGTGAACAATTTTTGTCTAAAAAAAAATCTATGGGTACACTGCCTTGTCATTTACTTTTTGCTTCATCTGTATTATATTCCCACCCTTTCATTTTGCTCTGGGCACCCATTGTAAAATGCTTGGATAGTCACAAAAACGTGGAAGAGAAACACATTTTGCCTCTGGTGAGTAATAAGAATCTATTAGTGCTTTATCATCCTGCTAGACAAGTGTACACAGGCAGTGGGTGAAATGTTGAGCCAGTTCTAAATTAATCTTCTGAAACATCTAGGGAATTATTGCATATCTAACCATACACAGACTGTAATCACTTACCTCACAATACAATAAACCAGCAATGTATGAATCTCTATTATTCTAACTCAATATCAAATCATAAAGATTATTTAGGAAATGTGCAAACTCTACTGGTAAAAAAAAATTCTCACTTGGAAATTTTTTTTGAAAGTATTTGAATTCTTAGTAGGACACCTTCCAATTGTATTTAGCCTCCTTATTTCTTAAATTCTTTAATATTACTGTAAAGCCTAGGTTAAAGACTGCATTAAGTCATAATTTCACATATGTAACTGACAGACTCATAATACTAGTGCAATCAATGAGATGGAAATTAATTTCTACCTAAATAAAAAACAAACAAACAAAGATAAAATAGCCTCTGTTAGCAAGCTAAGGTTGGAGGGACCACTACCGTGATGTTAGACTATACCTTTTGATCAAGTTGCTTATATTATATTTTGACTTAATAGTGCTTTTTCCCTGCTCCTCTTGGGAATTGTGATTTGTTTTTTTAATGAGGAATCAAACTCAGGACCTTGTGCTTGCTGGGAAGGTGCTGTGCCGCTGAGCTATATCCTCAGCCCTGCAAATTGTGATAATATTGTTACATATTTTTTCTTGTAGTAATTGATCATGTATATATGCAGAGTATATTTTGTATATGACAACAAATCTTTTCATATGATAAGCTCTGCCTCATGTCTCAGTAGGTGTTTAATTTTCACAAGCATTCTTTCATGCTTGAAATACATCCTGGTATTACTGAATGTAATGTTCACTTATACACTCCATCAAATTGCTTAATTGCATAGTTAAAGTTTTTATATCTTTAGTGATTTTCTTCTGCTTAATTTATCAATGACAAGAAAAGTATAGCAAAAGTCTCCTGCTTAAATATTGCATTTCTATATTTTCCCGGCATTTTAGTGAATTCTTTATCATTTTTGAGACTGCTTTTAGTTGCAGAAAATTATTTTTTTCTTGTGGTTTCACATGTTAAACTTTGATGAGTATATAAACTTCATTTCTATTTAGTTTTGTTTTGTCTATACAGACGTGAGTCGCTTAGGCCTTTTGTCCTCTAGATTCCTTTTCGATCCAGCTACATGTAATCACCAGAAAAAGACCAAAGAAAAGGGAGGTGCTTTTTCCGGAGTTCATAACCACAGCAGCATGTCTTGCTTTTGCACCTTAATATTACCCCTTTATGCGAGCTATTTGTAATGACACCTTAACTTGCCTCTTTATCTGTGATGTTGGTAATGAATCCTATACACACCAGGTTACCGCTGTTACTCTTGGAATGATTTGCACTATATGGTTATGTTTTCCCAACATCTTCCTAAATTAATCTGTGCATTAATTGTTCCTCACTTACCTGGACTGAGTATAAGAAGCTTATGTATTTCATGCAATCCTTGATGCACAAGAGGAAGTTTGATAAATAACTTTAGACTTTATATGAAGGGCTACGAAATTCCCAGTAGGAAAAAAAGGAATAATCTTACCCACTATGCAAATAATACTAAAATGTAAAAGATGTACCAGGTTGGGAGCTCTTGAAACTGGAAATTGGACACACATGCAGGTCTGCGGCATGGCCAGGTCATGGCCGACTTGAGAACAAAGAAAAGCCTCAAAGGGCAAGTATAAGGTCACAGCTGAGGACACCTGGCCCTAACTCCAGTTAACTAAGTAAAGACTGTAGCTACGAGCGTTTCACTTCACTGAAACGCAACACGGAGATCTTCTCCTAAGATACTTCTCCAAAATTAACATAAGATAGTTTTCCCAAGGTCTGTTCAGTTTCCTGCATTGTTTGAAAATAAAAACATAATAAATATGTGCTGCCCAGAGACATCCCCTGCCTTAGCCCTCAGAGGACGGAACCCTTCAGAAGGGCTTTGATCCTCCTGGAGCCCTAAAGTCATACAACTTGTCTCATTTATTTAAGCTTTCACCTCACACTGGTTTGGGAGACTGGGGATCTAAGGCAGGTCCCCCATAGTGGCCTAAATCAGACTGCATCATTTTGGAATCAATATAGGAGCATTTCACTGATCTACAACTAAAACTGAATTCAAATAACTAATTTAAATCTGTGACAGTTACAATTTTTGATCCTATATTAAACAAAGACACATTTTTCTGTAAACAATATATGCATCAGTGTATACTTGTATCCAGATACGTAAACCAATGCAACGGTTTCTAAATCGTAGGTCAGCAGAGCACATGAACTACACCGATACCGTACTTTCTACTCATAGTATGGTTTTTTAAAAATCTAAAAAAATCTTTTATACTACTTTCAACCTTTTTTTTTTTTTTTTTTGGCTTTTTGAAACAGAGTTTTACTGTAAAGTTCAGGCTGGTCTTGAACTCACATTGTATTCCAGCTTGAAATAGAACTCACAGCCATCTTCCTGCCTTGATCTTTTGAGTTCAGGGATTTCAGGCATGTGCCACCACACCCAGCCCACTCATAACTTTAAGCTTGAAAACATAATGATTAAAACTCAATGGATATTTCCATAGATTCGTTGCTAGGTGCCAAGTAGCCAAGAAAAATGAGTAGGCAATCATGTCTACCTCCATAGCGAAAGATGGCATGTGTAGGAAGCCAGCATTTGAGGTGGCCTGAAGCAATATATTTGCCAAAAATAATTACCAAAGAGGAAAAGAAAGGACTTTAATTGGTTAAATGCCAAGTATATTTCCACTAATATTACGAATATCTCAGAAATTCTGGTGGGCAATACAATTTTAAATACAAGTTTTCTGATTTAGTTTAATGATTAACACACAAAAATATATTTTATATAGGGGCTGGGGATGTGACTCCATAGTAGAGTTTTTGTCTTCCATTCAGAAAGCCCTGGATTGGAGACCCAGCACCCCAAAATAAAATAAATAAATAAATAAACAAATAATAAATAATGTATTTTATATCAATACTGGGAAAAGAAGACACATACATGCCCTTGCTTTGCAAAAAATAAATAAAAACCAATGCTCATGGAGAACAATGAAGCTAAATATCTATTTTTGACAGTTACATCTCAATGTGGATTACATAATTAAAATGTAAGATCTGAAGCTGTGAAAGTACTAACAATATATATATAAAGAAAATGTTTCAAGACATTGAAATGGTCCATCGTTTCTTGGGCCAAGACCTCATAATACAAACAAAAGCAAAACTAAACAAATGAGATTTCTTCAAACTAAAAAGTTTCTACACCATAAATAATACAATAAGAAGAATGAAGTGATAATCTAGAGAGTGGAAAAAAATGTTGCAAACTATTCATTTGTAGGAGGTTGATATCCAGAAAACATAAAATAACTGCAAGAGTCAATAGCATAAGACAACTCAAAAGTGAACAATGTCCCTAAATACATGTATCTTAAAGGAAGAGGTAAAATTTGGCTATAGATATATTAAAAAATGCTCAACATCAAATTTTCAGGAAAATATAAATCAAAACCACAACAAAGTAGCAGCAAATTCATAAGAGTGGCTAATAGAAAAGGTAATGAGGAGCCAGTGTGGTGCCTCATGGCTGTAATCCTAGCACTCTGGAGGCCCAGGCAGGAGGATCATTGTGAATTCGAGACCAGCTTGGCCTACATAGTGAGCGCAAGGCCAGCCTGAACTGCATAGTGAGACCCTGTCTCAAAAAGGCAAAAAAAAAAAAAAAAGGTATTGAGTGGTAGTAAAAATATAGAGGAAACAGTTGCACATTGTTTGTGGGAAGATAAATCTGTAAAACCACTATGAAAAAAATCATTGAAGTTCCTCAAAAACTTAAAAATAGAGCCAAATCCATAATCTCAAGAGTCTAGAAAATTGATATAGGTATCTGACAAGTCCAAATGCAGTTTGGGTATCTTAGAGGCTTAGCAAAACTCTATCTCAAAGTAAAAATATCTAACAGAACCTGGGAATATAGGTCAGTATTCAGATCCTGAAATTAGTCCTCAGAACTTAAAATTAATTTAAAAATAGAACTACTACATGTAACTAATACTTTTGAATATACATGTACACACACACACACATATCCAAAGTAAATGAAATTTCTATGTCTGACTGGCATCTGTATTACCATGTTCAGTTCAAGATTATCCACTGTAGCTGAAAATAGAATCAGTACATCACGTGATCAATTCACAGTGGGGTGAATATATGAGTAATTCAGTGTGCTACTTGAAATGTGTTTTAATTTCCACTATAAACCTGCTCCAGTAATATGTACATGGTTTTGGTTATTATTTATTAGTTAAAGAAAAAGTAAATAAGAAACATTAAAAATTTATGGATATCTATATTTCAGAATAATAAAAATATAATGAAATGTGATTTCACATGCATCATTCTTAAAAGCATTTCCACTGACTAACAGGAGCTAGACCAAAGAGGGTATGTGAGTTTATGTATATATACTCTAGAATAGGAAAAGCAGAAATGAGAGAAAATTATTTCCTAGGATGAGTAGAAAATCAAATAAGAAGTACACAAAAATCTCTATGGTGTGGATGGAGCATTGTTAGAATATCAAATCAGGTAATTTTTACAAACTGAAAATTTTTTTCAAAATTTTTGAAGCAATACAATTGAGATATAACTCCTTAAAAATGTTAGTAAAAACACTAGATTATTAACTTTTGAAGTTTCTTTATCTGGTATATGCATATATATTAATACCTTAAAATTCCCATTATCCATATACTATTGCTTGGTAAATTATATTCCAATAAATAAAACTGAGAAAATTAACTGATCATGATAAAGTTAATTGTTGGTGTGATATGTAGTGATGAATAGTTTATTGGAAATGGCACTGGCAGAGGGGGCAGGTGACTTGTGTTTGCCCCAATTAATCTTCACAAATGCATTAAATAATAGGGATTTCATTTTTTTCCATGGAATAAATTGATGTGACCCTGGTCCGTGCAGTTACTCTCAGCTCGATGTGTACCATTCCTTGCTTCTTTTACAAAAAAAGAGGATAAACCTCTTAAATATCTCCTTGATATTAAGCAGAGAAACTTACAGGGAAACTAAAGAGCAAATGAATATTTTTGTTTCTAACTAGTACTTTTGCACTTCTGAGAACAGTCTCTTGTGATGTGTGATTTCCTCAGTGTCTTGTTACATAATGAGGAGATTCTCCATATCCCACTGTTCTGACTTAACATCTAGAGCATCTCCCAAACGTTCTGTGTTCATAGGTGAATCACTGCCAGCTGACTGGGTTAGGACACGGCTCCTGATGGAGGTGTGATCCGGCCTGCGGACCAATGCGTGGGTTTTCCCCTAGAGGAAGGAAAACGGGGCGGGGGCAGGGTGAAGAGAGAGAGACAGAGGCAAGTTGAAGTTTCCCAATCAAACCTCATTTATTGAACAATGTTCCTGGCTTATAAAGAAGCGGGGGTGAGAAGTTACGGATGGGTTGCTGTCATTTCCTGGGTGGGGCGAGAGGATCCTGGGAAATGTAGGCCGACACACTGGACGCCCACAGGAGGGAGAGATGGAGCGGCAGCCATGAAGCTATCATGCTGCTCCCTACATCTCCTCCCTTATCACTTTATAAGACTATGGCAAGCCCTGTGAGGACAGCGCCTGTCTTGGGTCAAGGGCTCTTCATATGAACCCAACCAGGCCTTACCCGTCATGGGCCTGCAGGACAGCAATTGGTCCTGTGCCTGTCTTAGGCGGCCGGTGGCGTAACATATGTGTCCCAGTTGCCCATCTCTGGCTTCCTGTCCAGTGTCTCAGGGCAGTTGACTCATACATCATTACATGGGCCATTTGTAGGGGTTGTTTCCCTCCAAGTTTCTTGATTTGCCATCTCCAATTGATGATAATGTACCTGAATGGGCTTGGCCATGAATGCGTCGAGCCTATTTTTAAGGAGTGTCATGATCCTTTGGAAAATGCAGGGGCCAACAGTTAGGAATAACAGTAAAGCGGCTAGTGGGCCTAATAAGGGGGCAACGTAAGGAAAAAGGCCTCCCCACATGGAAGAGAGGGAGGTTTTTCTGAGGTGGTCTCTTTACGAACCACCTTTTGATTATCCCAGCAAGCGATGGTCCACTGCCAGGGTTGATGGGGATTGTCATCCGTTAGGTGTAGTTGTGTCAGGAGCCCAACAATGGCCCATAAGGCTTTGGGAGGTTGTATCATCTGTAAGAGAAGACAGGGGGTTGTGCCTCAGGAAAGAATATTATTCCTGGGCATCACATAATGTTTTTGATGAAGGGCTATCTATTTGTTTTATGAGGCGTTCAGGTAACCATCTAGCCTCCTTTTCTTGTTTGGAGTAAACACAGACTGAGCCTCGTCCCCAGATAAGAACAGGGTCAGGGCCATTCCATATATTGGTCATTGGGTCTTTCCAAAGTACAGATGCAAATTGTGTTTGTGTCT
>PVLA01011740.1:0-50408 GCA_004027455.1 Hydrochoerus hydrochaeris
GCTATTACTTCTGTAAATAGCCTACTGATATATTTGTGTTGTCCCCTTCTTTTTCATTTATCCCTATTAATCTTATGTTGTTTTTCTTTGCATCATCTTGCAACTGTTGAATTGTTATTTCCTGATTCCTTGTTATTTTTAAAAGATCTTTCCTTTCCTGTTCACTAGCTGCAATCTTATCTTCAAGGTCTGAAATTCTTTCTTCACTTTTGTTAAGGTGGTTTTGCCAACTTTCGATGGAATTTTTGATTTCCTGTATATCTCTTTGAATCTGCTTCATGTATTCTGTTTGTTTCTTATATTGTTCATTCAAGATTTCCATCTTTTTGCACTGTTCCTCTAATTTTTTAACTATGTCTTCTCTTGGTGTGTTCAGCATTTCTTTTATTACATTTATCATTTCTTCTTTTACATGGGAGACTATTTCTGATTTGAATTCTTTTAGTTTCCCGGAGTTGTTTCTTTACTTCAGTTGCTACCATTTCATGAATTTCAGGTGTAATGCTTATATTTTCTTCTGTGTCCATGTCTCCTAGATTTGTTTGGGTTGGGCTGGAAGTTTGAGATTGCATTTTGCTCTTTCATTTTGTCATTTTCCTATATTTCCAGGTTTTAGGCAATGTTCCAAAACTTCCACCATGCATGCTGGAAATCACCCTGGGTGGCTTCAGCTCCGGGGACTGAATGGAGGTCACTGGGCATGGCCAAGTCAGGCCTGGGGACCTGGAGTGGTTCCTCTGGTGGTCTAGGATGCTGGGCAAGTTCCTGACTGCTGGGAGTGATGTTCCAAAGCTCTTTTCCTCTTAATGATAATTATAATAATTTTTTATTACAAGACACTGGACCAACCATTTTTACACAGATTAAAACATCTTATTAATGACCGTTTATACTGATCACATGGGGAAGTAATAGTTTAGATATGTGAAATATAAGCTTAATTCCACCTGTGTATTTTAAATTTTAATGTGGCTACTAGAAAATTTTAAATTAAATATCCAACTTATATCTGTGACTTGTAATAGTTTTCTATTGGACAGAACTGCTCAGATAAGTTTTCTGTTTCTAGGGCGTGTTACTTTTTTCTCTGTCAGAGATTGAAACACTTTACTCTTCCTCGTCCCTGAGCTAAGCTGAGGCTACATCGCTGTTTTGATAAGGTTCTGTCTCCTCCTGTTCTTTAACATTTCCCAGAGGACAGCCACTGTAGGCTTTCAGGTGGGAGCTGGTGTGATCACAGATACTTTCCCTTGGCAGGTTTTAGACTGCAGTACTCTTAGCTGTGTCCCTGAGCTCTAAGTAATTGCTAGAAACTCTGCTCTGCCTCTCAGAAACCTCTTGCTTAACCCTTTAGCCCCAATCCTGGACAGCTTTGTTATGTGGCAGATATTTTGAGGGGAAAATAGACTGTGTTTGAAGTCTACTTTTGTCTTTTTGAAAGACCATTAGTCCTAATAACAAGTTTCTCATGTTCCAAGAAACAGCAGTCTTCCTGGGTAGAGCCCCAACTCAAAACATCTTGCTGTTTTTCAGAACCAGCAAATGCTTGCACAATTAAAATAATGGCATAAAGACCATTTACCTTGTCCAGGTTCTCTTCTTCCCAGAGTCTTAGCCACTACTAGTACTTACTGCTTTAGTTTACTCTCATACCTTGAAAACAATGATTTTTTAATTTTACCAATAGCCGTTTACCTGGAGTTTTGGTTTGCCACAGGTGATTCCATCTTTTTTAAAAAGTCATTAAAAAGTTGTTTAAAAATTATATTAGTACATGTTTGCAATTCATGTAGTTGACAGTCATCTTGGGGAGTGGTTACATGTTCTTTTTTTTTAAATCCCTTCTTTCATTCCCCCTCCCTCACTTTTCTTCCACTTTCCTATCCCATTTTTTGTTCTTGTTGATATTAGTCTTAGCTCATATTATGGCATGCAATATTTACATTAATTGAAGTTATTAATTCCTTTACATAGCATATCTTTATTCTACTTATTTTCCCTTTCCCTTCTCCTTACCCCTTACATTTTTTTCCTTTGGATCACTTCCTATTTTAAGAGATCCATCTCCTAGTCTCCTTTTATCCATCCTTCATTATTCTCTTTGTTCTTTGCCTCACTCAAGTGAGAGATACCATGTGGTATTTAAGCTTGTGTGTCTAGTTTATTTCACTCAACATCATATTTTCCAGTTGCAACCATTTTCCTACAAATGTTTCAAATCCATCATTCTTTATAGCAGAGTAGTATTCCATTACATATAGATACCACATTTTCTTTATCCAGTCATCTCTTGATGGACATACAAGCTGTTTATAGGACTTAGCTATTATGAGTTTTGATGCTGTCAGCATTGATATGCATGTATTGCTGTAGTACAGTGACTTCAGCTCTTTGGGGAAGACATGAAGCAGAGGGATTGCTGGGTCATGTGAAATTTCTCACTTCAGTTTTTTGATCTCCACTCTGATTTCCATAATGCTTGTACTAGTTTACATGCCCACCAATAAGGGAGTGTTCCTTTTCCACTACAGCTTCACCAGCATTTGTTATTGTTTGATTTCTTAAAGATTACCATTCTTTCTGGAGTAAGATGGAATCTTAACATTGTTTTAATTTGCATTTCTCTAATACCCAGAGATTCTGAACATTTTTTCATATATTTGTTGACAATTTATTTTTCTTCTTCTGTGACATGTGTGTTCACTTCTCATGCTCATTTCTTGACTGGATCTTTAATTTTAGATGGTTTAATTTTTTTTGTTTAAGTTATTTGTATATTTTAGATATTAGTCCTCTGAGGAGTAGCTGGCAAAGTTTTTTTTCCCCATTCTGTAGATTGTCTCTTCACTCTGCTGATTGATTCTTATGCCATACAGATGCTTTTTAGTCAAATATAATCTGATTCATTCACTCTTGCTGTTATTTCTTGTGTGATTGGAGTTCTGTTTAGAAAATCCTTTCTTGAGCCAGGCATGGTGATGCACACCTGTAATCCCACCACTTGGGAGGCTGAGACAAGAGGATTGCTGAGTTCTAGGCCAGCCCTTGCTACATAGTGAGTGAAGGGCCAATCTAAACTACATAGTGAGACCCAGTCTCAAAGAAAAAAAAATAAAACAAAACAAAACCCTTTCCTATACCTGTGTCTTCAAATGTTTTGCCTATTTTTATCTTCTACTTGGTTTAATGTTTCTGTTTTAATGTTTTGATCTTTGATCCATTTTTATTTTAACTTAGTACCTGGTGAGAGAAAGGTCCTGTTTCAATCTTCTGCAAACAGATAAGTCTTCCCAGCACCACTTGTTGAATAAGCTGTCTTTCCTCCAACATATACTTTCGACTAGTTTGTTGAAAATCAAATAGCTGAATGAGTAGGGAATTTTCTGTATCCACTGTTCTGTTCCATTGATCCACACATAACTACACAGGTGAGTCTTTTGAAAGACAAAGAAGAGAAAGAAAGAATGCCTGAAGGAGATGAGGACATGACACAAGAACATTTTTCCTTTTTCTCTTTGAATTGCATCAAATACTGTAGAAAGTACAGGAAAGGAAGTTTGAACCAAAAAGGATCTCAGTGATTTGGCAATAATGCCATTTACATTATTTCATTACCTACCATTCCTACAAAGAAAGTGTAACAATTACACAGCAATAAAATCCTAATTTCATTTTTGACTTATAAAATTGATAGTTTCATGATTCTGCCTAACAGAGAAATTAAAGTTTAGTAAGGAGAAGTAATTTGGCTGAACTCAAAACTGGAAGTGAAATTCACTTTTTTTTAGATTTTCTTTTATCATCTGATCTAATGTTCTTTCCACTGCATTGTTTTTATCTATTGCTATCATTTGTTGATTATTCATTACATGGATATGACTTTTAGTCTTTACCACAAAAAGAAAATACAATATTCTGTTATACGTGCAATTTTGCTGCTGTTACTTGCAGTTAAAAGGAGGAAATTACTCAGTACTAAAGCTATGTTTTGAAGAGACTTCTAAAAATATTCTCATTTATCCTCAGTTGCTCAGTTGGGCAAGGAAGGGGGAAGAAAAAGGGAGTGGAGAAGAGCAGGGAAAAGTAAAAAAAGACACAGTAATATTCCTAAATTGTTTTTGTAGAGAAACTCTGGGAATCCCTATTTAGAGTCACTGATTCTCTTGCTTTGGGCTGTATTTCTAAGATAAACTTGTGTTTTCTGTGATGCACATAGTTCATGTGTGTTCAGTAAATAACATCATTTAAAATCAGTATCTTTTTATAGATAAATTTTTATAGAGAAATTTATTTTTATAGAGAATTTTTATAAACAGTTTTATTTACTGACAAGATGTTTCTTCACTTGTTAATGATGGACAGTTTGGACTCTTAAAATAAAAAATGATAAAGACAGTTTAGTCTCAAAACAATTTTTAAAATTAAATTGCCATTTCTTAGTGAAAAACACTAAAATGTAACTTTTGTATTATCTTCTTAACTAGGTAAAACACTTATTTTCCAAGGAAAGAAGCTTTGTTAGATGCTTACTAAATAACTCATTTTTGTTAATATTTTCATAATTTATGCAGATTTGATTTATTATCACATGAATTTGGGGTTACTAGGCACAATCCTTGAAATAAAACCAGAAACATAATGTTAAAATTTTTCCTGCTTGTATCAGCATGATTTTCCCTTGGTCATACAAATTTATGTATTTATGATATTTTCCTTAATTTTAATTATTTTTTATTGTTTTGATAGTGGGAATTGAACTCAATACCTCGCATTTGCTTAGCAGGTGCTTATGCTGCTGAGCTAAACCCGGGGCCTTTTGATTGTATGTATTTATAGAAGGGAATGTGGTTTTTTTTGGAGGGGGGGATGTGTTCTTTTGTGTGAGAGTATGACATTTTTTATAAATGGGAACAGTTAATGTGTCTCTAAGTTATCAAATTACCCTTAAGGGTTGTATCCTTTTTTTTGGGGGGGGGGTACTGGGTATCAAACTCACAACCTTGTGCCACTGAGCTAAATCCCTGACCTGTGGTTGTATTCTTAAAAGAGAAATTGCCTAGCACATTTCTGTTGCTTTTGAAGTTGAGTGTATTTTTGTTTTATGTTGAATTCTGCATATTTGTTGTTGAATGTTAGTAAGTATAATCTTTAGTACCTTTAGAGTTACAGTTACTATTGAATTATGTTAGACATTTGGATAGCAGTACAATTTAGGTACTATTTAATATACTTCAGCCTACTCCATCTCAATGACTTGAAAAAGTTAATGATTTTACCAACTTATTTTTTTTACTTAGCACAAAGTGTATTCATTTATTTATGTACTTATTTCTCAGTTCTGAGGATCAGGCTTAGGGTCTTGTGCATGTTAGGCAAATACTTTACCACAAACTGAGCAAGTGTTCTGATTTTTTTTTTTTTTGAGCGACAAGTTACATTCTAAGGAAAATAACTAATTAATGCATATAAGTATTCCAAAGAGCCCGGAGCTCTTTCAGAGAAACAGTGTAAGCTCATTAAAATTAAGGACAGTGCAATAGGCAAAGCTTTTTTTGGGCATAACTTCAAAAGCACATCAAACAAAAATAACTAGACAAATTAGATTGCATCAAACTAAAAAGCTTCTCTATAGCAAGGGAAATAACCATTGGAGTGAAGAGAAAACCTACAGAGAGGGAGAAAATATTTGTGGACTAGATGTGAGAGGTTAATGTCCAGAAAATATGAGGACTTCAAAAAATGAAAAAGCAAGGAAACCCTAATAATCTTATAAAAAATAGGAAATAGATCTAAATAAACGTTTCTCAAGATAAGACATATCAATGAATAATGGGTATATGAAAATCTTTAATATCACAAATTATGAGAAAAAAATCCATATCAGAGCCTCAGTAAGGTAATTATCTCACTAAAATTTGCTACTATCTATGAGAAAAAATTGGGCTTTGAGATATATTTCAGTGGTAAAGCATGTGTTTAGGATAATAAGGCTTTGTGTTTGATCCCTAACAGTACCAAAAAAAAAAAAAAATACAGAAGATAACAAGTGTTAGTAAGGATGGAGAAAAGGGATCCTCTTGCACACTGTGGGAATGTAAATTATCCATTATGGAAAAAATATAAAGGTTCTTCTGAAACTTCAAAATAGAACTAGTATATGATCCAACAATCCTGTCCTGAGTATGGATCCAAAGAAAATGAAGTCATTATGTCAAAGAGAAAGCTATACTCCTGTATTTATTGAAGCACTAGTCACAATATCCATGGAAAGCAAACAACCAAAGAGTGAAATCTTTTCACTTGCAACAACCTGGATGGAACTGGAGGCTACTATGTAAGTGAAATAAGCCAAACACAGAACTACAAGTACTGCATGATCTCACTCATATGTGGAATCTAAAAAAATCAATCACATAGGACTGAGCCTGGGATAGTGGTTACCTGAGGCCTGAGAGCTTGAAGGGGGAGAGAGAGGTGGAGAGAGGTTGATCAGTAGGCACTAAGTAGCAGTTAGATAGGATAAGAAGTTGTAATGTCTCTTGCACAGTACGGTGACTATCCATTGCAACCAAAAGAAAGAATTTTGAATGTTTTTCCCATATGAAGAGCTAAATATTTGAAGAGATAAATTTAACCTGGTAAACAATGTGTGAGAGTATCAGAACATCATGTCATGCCCCATTAATATGTACATGTTTTGTGTTTTTATGTATCAGTTAAAAAATAAGTTTAAAAAGGAACTATGTCCTGATTCATGTTTTCAAGAGTAAAGTGAGTCTGTAAAGGGTCTGTGTATGCACTGTTAAGCCTTCATTCAACACCTTAGAAAGAAAGTATCTGGAAAGTTCTCTCTTTGGTAAAGTGCTCACATCACTGCAAGAGCTTAGTGGAGAAGGCATCTTCTAAGAATCACATTCACATTTATGTTTTCAAGATTTGTGTTCCTGACCTATAAAGGACCTACGTGTTCATTGTTAAGAACCCTGTGTAAAACACCTTGGAAAAAGAACTAATTAAAGCATTTCAAAACTGATGATGATGATGATGGTATTTTCTCTTATTTCAGGAAATGATTAAAATGATATGAAGTGTCTTCATATTTCAAGTGTTTTCATTATTTAATTTGTATCTTTTGATTTTAAAATTTTATTGAATACTTGTTATATGTCAGGTATTATGCTTGCTTCTTTTATATATACTATTTCATTTGTTCTTTCCAATATCCATATGAAGTGGGTGAAAATCCCATTTTTGAAATGTTCTTAAAATGAATTATGTAATTAGGCTTATAATGATTAGATAATATGACTAAGCTCAAATAGTTGATAAGGTATTGAACTTGCATTCAAGCCTGTGTAGTTGACAAAAGGACTAGTATTCTTCATTTAATAGCACTTAGTATTTTGAACATAGAAAATCAGAAATATATATTGCTTATTTTTTACCAGCAATAGCAGCATTTCAGTATTATTTTCCACATTGGTTACCTGTTATAAATATATCATATTTATACAATTATATTTTTAACCTATACAAAAATCTGTTACATTTCTAAAGATACTAAAACATGTACTTTTTTTCTACTGCTATCTAATATAGTTTTCTGTAAGCACTATGATTCATACATCTATTTTTATAATGGCAATTATTATACTGTCACCCCTAAGTGAACAAAATGTTAATTATAATTTAATTTTAAAGTGCATTCATTATTATACATTATATTTTGGGCAAAAGCATAATATAACTTTCTTTTCTTGTCAGCAACTTGAATTGGTGGAACCAAGTGGTTGGATTCACGTTCCTTTAACTGATAATCATAAGAAGCCAACTCGCACATTCATGATACAGATTGCTGTTCTAGCCAATCACCAAAATGGAAGAGACACCCACATGAGACAGATTAAAATATATACACCAGTGGAAGAGAGCTCTATTGGTAAATTTCCTAGGTGTACAACTATTGATTTTACGATGTATCGTTCAATAAGGTGATTTTAAAATGGTGTAAAAGTGATTAAACATGTTTTTTGTCATGTCATTACATATTGATATAATTCCATATAGATATCTTTATTGAAAAAAATCAATTGTTTTGCAATTTTATATATGTTTAAAAGTATTTTGCTTTGATAAATAAATCATTTTTGGGTCATACTGTTTCCGTTTTCTTAACATATGATAAAGCATACACATTTTATATTACTAAAAGAAATATGAAGCCAATCGTATTGTCTTGTATTAAAAAACTAGTTAAACTGAAAATTTCAAAATGTACACAGTTTTTTTTTCAGTATTTTTTATAGGTACATATTCATAGAACATAATTATTTTCCTCCTCTTCTACCTTGTCCGCATCCATCTCTTGACCCCTTACCTTTTGCAAAAGTTCTGTTTTCCTTTTTCTATTGTCTGTCTTTTATTTTATTTGCTCTTTTTATATGTTTTGTTCCTTGTATAAGAGAATTAATGTTATAATTAATATTAATGTGTGTCTGATTTATTTTGCTTTATATTATTTTTGAATGTTGGATCTTTTTAAATATTGGATATTTTCAGTTGAACTTAGCATTGAGTGTCTGATAAGAACCCATCTGATTGCAGCGATATAATTAATTGTGTCATATTTATGTCCACAAGATACTTAACCCTAGGGTTGTGTGTATCCTGACGATGTTGCTGTATCATCTGTGGTTTATCTCAGTTCTAGTGACAGAATTAGTTTCAAATTTGTTTTTGAAATCTTAGCATTCCCTGGGTATAACATACCCTATGAAAATTTATAAATATACAAAATTACTCTTTATAAAGATTTAAAATGAATGGTTTAAAATCAGTAGTTGGTTCCATGTATTTTTTTCCCTTCTCATGTCTATTACCTTTATGGGGATAGTTACTGTACCACAGAACTTCCTCCGATTCACTCTTTGGAGAAGATTGCTTGGTGATTCATGCATTGCTAAGTATACATAGTCTGAAATAGAAAAGTTTAAAATAGTAATAGTGTGTTTGTTTTATTCTGCATAGTACTATTTACTTAGTTACTGTTGAAAAAAGATTTAATTTTTCACTATCAAAAATTTTGCTCTTCTGTGAGCTCCAGAAAGTTTTATTATTTATTTTTGTTTTGTTCTCTCTCTCTCTCTCTCTCTCTCTCTCTCTCTCTCTCTCTCCCTCTCCCTCCCCCCTGTCTCTCTCTCTCTCCCCTGTGTCTCTCTCTCTTTCACCCTGTCTCTCTCTCTCCCCTGTGTCTCTCTCTCTCGCCCCCCCTCCCCGTTCTGGGGATCACATTCATGACTTTGTGCTTGCCAGCAGGTGCTTAAGCCACTCAGCTGTATCCCCAGCCCTGTTTTGTTCTCTTTGAAGTAAAAAAGAGTAGTTGATTTATAGGACCACCAAAAGTTAGTAGTCAAAACAAATTTGAAATCACTAAATTGAGTAGAGATAGATATGGGATGTTGGGCATCATGGAAGAAAGGATGTCAAGAAAACATATGGAGGGGAACTAAAGGAAATGGAGAGAATCAAGGAAATGAGAATAGAAATACACACTAGGGGTTGATGCTTAACAGTCCTATAAACAGCAGGGTCTTACTTTAAAAGAAATCTAGTTCTCAGAAAGTATAAGAACATTATTCAAAATAATGTTCTTCATTAAAGCTTGCTTAAAAGAAAAGAAGAAGAAGACTAACCATTATGTGATCCTATTGTTTATCTCCTACTAGTAGGAGTTTGACAAGAGACTCCTAAAAAGAAAGAATGAAAAATGTTGAGAAAACCAGTACGTTTTCTACTTTTACACTCTTTGCATGGTTTTCACATGTCAGCAGACTAACCAGTCTTACTAGGGATGAGAAAATTTTATAGCTGAGGATTATTAAGATAATGCTTTTTATTACAAGGATAATTTTAAATGTAGATCAACTACGTGTTGTATTAATAAAGCAGAGTTATCTAACGCGGTTGCATTCACTTTTGTGTGTGCATGGTGCTGGAGATCAAACTCAGGATCTTACATATGTTAAGTGTGCACCATACCACTAAACAGCATGCCTAATTCACATTTCATTTTTAGAAATGCATATTATATTTGGGAGAGCTCAGTGGTAAAGCACTCACTTAGTAAGTGCAAGATCATGACTTTCAGCCCATTTTATATTTGACAGAGATTTGTATCTAGAATATACAGAGAACTTTTACAACTCAGCAATAAAAAGAAAAGAATTAAAAAATGAGTGAAAGATTTGAACAGTTACCTCTCCAACTATGCTATGTGACCTAGCCATTCTATTCCTTTATATTTGCTAGAGTAAACAGCATATGTCCATATAAAAATCTGTTCATGAATGTTCATAGCAACTTACTTGTAGTGTAAGTGTAGTATCTTTTATCCATAATGCTTAGACTCCAAAGTGCTTGGGTTTTTGGATTTAGAAATATTTGCATATACATGGGATAGTTTGAGGCCTTTATTTTGGGGTTTCTAAACATGAAACTATATTTCATGCACCTTGTACACAGGTATTTTTATGTAGTATTTTTAGTGTGTCTGTTTCCACTATGATATATCACACGAGGTCATATGTAGAATTGTTTGTGGCATAACAAGAGTGCTGAAAATGTCAAATTTTGGATTTTCAGATTTTAGATGTTCAGTTGATATCTCAAAATTTTCTGGAAGCACCTCAAATCTGGATCAACAGAATATATAAAGAAATTGAAGTATATTCATATAATGAAATACATATAATGAAATACAGCAATAAAAATGATTGAACTATATATATGTGCAAAACTATGGATGAATTCACAAAATAATTAAGAGAAAGAAACTGTATAGAGTGCATTTTTAAATACAATTCCAGAAAACAGACATCTAAAGTGACAAAGTGGAGCAGTGATTCTATAAGATAGGAATAGAGAAAAGAAATGGACTACTTTGGTGAATGATGAGTGTTCATTATCCTGATGATAACAGTGGTTTCACAACTGTATAAATTTGCCAAAACTTGTGAAATTGTATATTTTATATGCAGCTTAGTGTATATTGGACCTCAATAAAGCTGACTTAAAAATACCTACTTTATCTCTTTCAAGTAGGAATTGCTTAAAGATGCCAGATTTGAAGTATTTATATTTTTTATTGTATGGGACCTGAGAATAAAATACTAAAATTGGAAAAGCTGTTGTTAACAGTTAATAACACAATGATGGAAAATTCACTGATTCATTTGCAAGTAAATGCTTTTTAGTACTGGACAAACTATGGTTATAAAATTAAAAATTTTGATTTCCCCGGTAATCTAGGCATAGATCAGTTTATTATGTCAGGAAATAGTGTCATGAGAAACTGTATAAAATTGTTGAGTTTTAAGTCATAAAGTCATGGAACACTAATAATACTCAACTTTACAAGGACTTACTGATTCAACTGAAATGTATATGCCTAGATTTTGGAAATTGAATTAGATTTAATAAGAAAACCAGGATAAATCTGATGAACAGTTTGCTTTCCAGTTGTTTACAGTGTACTAGGAAAATTACTAAGTCTGTAACCAATCAAATCATAAACTAGAAAGTCTAAGATCTTTCATGAATTTAAAGGAATGTAGAGTAGAAAGGAGAATGCTGAAGGAGACATTGTAGAAAGATACAATTTTGGAAAGACTATTTGATGTATCAGCCAGTTTTTCACATTTTAAGCCTACTGTTGAATCCAGGCTGTCATTGTTTTTATATTACTACAATTTGAGTAACATGATTTGTATATTCAGAGCCAAGTGATGTTTTATACATTCTTGTTTGAAAGTGTTCAGTGATTAAAACAGATGAATCTTGAAAGGTAATTTTAGACACTGCCTTCTGTTCTTCTAGTCATTATGACTATTAGTACAGGATAAAATATATGTAATTTATTTAACTTCTTTCTATTTGTTTTAGGAAATTATTATTGCTATAAAATTCTTAACAAGAAAAATACCAGTTTATTATTTTAATTAATTCTCAATTATTAGTTTTAACTAGGTAACTCACTTTTTAAGACAGATTTTCAAAGTATATTACATTAAACCATTATGGAATACAATTTCTGTAATTATGGTTATATGAGAACATTTTTGCTTTGTAGATCTTTTAAGCAAATTATCTTTTACCCAGACAGTTCTGGGATTTCTGACTTTTGCTATGACTCCTTGAGTTATGACATTGGGAAATTTTTACTATGTAAGACTATTTACCAGTGTTCTACGAGGAGGTTCCCTATGGTAATGTCTGTTGCGACTGTTTTTTCCATTGTACCCAGAAAGCCTTGCAGAGTGGAAGGTGATGAGGCCTTGGTGATTAGGTTATTAATTTTCCATGATAATATTTATTAACAGGAAAATTTTAAGCCTAATTTATTGAAAACCTTCATATTATAAATCTTAAGTGTTATAATCCATGGCAGTTTCATATAAATACTTACTTTTAATACTTGTAAGCTGTCTATTTTTTAGTTTTATGTGAATACTCTGTTCCATGACTATCTCTAACACCATTGTGTGTCTTTTTTCTGGTGAGTAGAATCAACTTCCTATTTTGCAAAGAAGCACACTTACAATTAAACTACTTTAGAACTGTTCTGCCTACTTAGTAAACTTCTCTGTGTAAATTTTTATCTAAGGGGATGATATTTTAACAGTATAATTGTAGTTCTAGCATTTGCCATCTCAATCAAAATTACCAAGTTTGTAACAATAGCTTTTCTCTGATGTAATGCAGCAATGACCATAAGTCTAAAAATGTTTTTCTGTGCATTCACTTTTCCAATGTTGAGTGCCTATTATTACTCTCTCCCTGTGGTCTTAGAAATAATTGTCCAAACTGTTTTTATAGACTTTGTTCAGAGACTACCTCTCCTCTGTACACTGGCATTCATCTGTAGCTGGAGATCCAGATTTTAACAGATCATTTCCTGTTATTACTACAGGAGTATCAAAATACTGATCACTTACCAAGAAGCAAAATATCCAAAAGCCTGAAGTGGAGAGTTCACCCAGATGTTTGTTTTTCTACTGTTAGAGTTTATAAGAATCACATTTTAATAGATATGAAGCTTGAAGTCAAAGAGAGTAGCCTTGGTCAAAGGAGAATAAGTCTTCAGGTACTAAGTTCTGATACTATCAAGTGTTTACCAAAGACAATGGAAAGGAATTTTCTTCCTAAGTAAAAGTGCCTATTTTTCTAGTGTAGCATTCAAATAGATGTAAGTGACCTTCAGAAGTTGTGTTTCTTTTTTTTTTTTCCTAAGCTATTCAGGCAGTTTTAGTACAAAATTTATCATTTCTTTTGAAATTTCCAGTTGTTAGGTAGGTAATTTGGTCTCATTTTGACTCCTTTTTTATGCCCTTTCACAGTAACCTTACAACCTGAAGATTCCTTCTCCATGTTGATTACCACTCTCCATCTTTCCCTTTCCCCTTGTTCTAGGTCAATTGCAGGAAACTTCCAGCTGGACTAGTATTGGCTTCAGTTTATGCTAAGATAGTTATCCAACCAATATCCCATCGTATGGCTTTCTACAAGTATCTTCCCTAGTTCCATCTTACCTACGTAAATTTACCTTCCCCATAAACGCATTATCCTCTGGTGTGCTTTCAAGGCCCTTACATCTTTCTTCCCTGCCTCTTTTATAACTGGTGTTTCATTATTCTTAGACTTTCTGTTCTAATGAAATGAATAAATACATTTGTTAGTTTTAGGCAAACATCTCCCTCATATTTGCTTTTTCTGTTCAATGTAAGTATCAAAAGGCCTGTAATCTTGTCACTTGTCTACCTATTTTTTTAAAAACATTGTATTTACTAAGATTCTGGCAGTAACATTATGTAACACTCAACTTGTTTATAAGTCTCAACTTCAATATGAAGATGTTTAAAAACAAAAGATCAAAACCTGCCTTTTACATGCTATATATCTGGCAAGAATGCCATTAAACATAATAATAAACTTGAGACAGCAAGAGTAAAGAGTTAAAAGCTAAAAACACTGCAGCCTGAGGATTCATAAGAATTGCACACCTCCCTTTTCTTAATCCTTGAACCTAAACTACCTTTGGGTTAGGTCCCCACCAATATTCTCACCCACTAGCAAAGGACAGGGGAAATCTAAGGTTAGGATTGAAGACGGAGCCAATCAGATTTCAGGAACCAACATTGGAAGAAGGATCCCAATAAAGGAAATGGAAACAAAAATCCACAAATATTTCAGTTTTGAATACTCCTTACTCATCCTGAATGGCTGTCTATCAACTCTCTCTCTTCCCTGTTTATCCCACCTTCAAATACATCTTTTATTTTAAACTGTTTTTTTAGTTCTTTACTGATGATGGGTTTAGGATCACTGGGAGCTGCATGCTCCAGCAGAACAGTGGCATAGCATTGCATGTGTGGTGTACACCTGTGTCAGAGTTTTCAAGGGAAATGGTTTAATACAGGACACAATTTATAGAATTATTTTATAATTTATAGAATTATTTTATAATATTCACCTAAAGCATCTAAAGGTAAAAAACATTCAGTAATTATTGACGTGGAGGTAAACTCAGAGCTTTGGGGGCTTTCTCATGCTTGCAAATGGCTGTTTCTCTGGTTCACTCAGCAGCATTTGGCAAAGTCCAAGGATGTCATTAAGTGCAGTAAAGGGCAAGACTGCTGGTACCCAGCTCTGATCTCCCCAGGAAGCATGGCTACTGTGTCCACAAAAGTAGGCTGTGTGAAGATTTAAGGCATATTATTCTGCTAACTAAAGAGATGGAAACCACCCCTGCCTCCAGCCTAAAAGCTCCTTCCTGAGGTAAATGGAGGAGGGGAATGAAAAAAAACTTATCTACAGAGTAGATATCAAAATATTAAGGTAATGCCTACTTCAAAAAATTTACAGTCATCTGGTCATTTCTGTTTACATCTTAAAGATGAATTCAGATTCAATTTGTTAGTTTGTCATTAGATACTTGTAGTAGAAAATACTAGCTTTATTCCCAAATATCTTAACCACTAGAATGGCTGCAGTGTATTATCTCCTGGGGTTTATCATGCACTGGAGAAGAAAAGCAGATGTTCAAGCAGCAGTTAGCAATCATGGCCCTTTCACACAGTGGCATCTAAGTGACTACTGACTAGGCCAGGAACAACTATAAGAACAAGATAATTCATGCATTTTAGTAAATATATGATAAATTTCACAGTTGAAGTTTCCTTAGACATTGTACTTCCTTCATAAAGGATCTTGATTTTTGCTAACATTATAGTGAGTCAGGACTTGAAGTAGTCTTTTTTTTTTTTTCTTCCTGTGTTTCTTATTTTTCTTTTTTGGCTTTTCTGTTGATTTTTCTCATTCTTCACTGCTTTTCTTTTTTGCTCATATTTCTTCAATATGATTTGATTCTTCAAGGACTTAGATGATAAAGGTTTGTCTTCAGGATCTTTCTTTTTTTGTTAAGTCCTTTAATTATTTTTTCTTTCTCAGTTGCATTCTTTGACTTCCTTTTCTTTTTAAGACTGTCCTTACTGTCTGATTCAATCTTTGACATGGAGCTTTCAGAAGATTTATGTGAATGATTCTTTTTCTATTTTTTAGCTTTTTTTCCTCTAATTTTCCTCATCTTCAGAATGTGAAGAACCTACCAGATTTCTTCTTTCCTTTCTGCTTTTTTTTTTGTATGTGCTCTTATTTCCATTTAATAATTTCTCTCTGTGCTTTTCTAGTTCTTGCTTCCAGTTCTCATTCATTTCTTCTTCAAATTCAGCCAAAGCCTTAGACCATTTGTTTTTCTTTTTTAATTGCTCTTTCACTTTTTCCTGCTTAGTTGTCTCACTTCCCTGTGATGCCTCATGGAACACACAGTAAGACTTCAGGAGAGACCAGGCTGGAAAAGCAGCTGAGGAGGGCTGGCCATAGGTCCTTCACTTTTCTAACAATTTTTTTTTTTTCTAAGTCACTCCCTGGAAAACTTTACTTGCCTACGTTTGATTCTGTATATTTTTCTTTATTCTTTTATTCTAGCCCCCTCAACACTTACTCAATCTGCTAGTACTCTATTAACTTTATAGAGAGAGAGTTGATAGAGAATATTGCTTTAAATATTACTAACTGTTGAAGGCAAGAAATTAGTCCTACTTTGATGTTTGCATTCTTAGGGTTTCTTCCCTAAGAAATGCAATAAATACTAGTAAGTATGCAATAAATACTAATTTCTTTTATAAAATCGTGCATTGAAAATTTTCTCATATTTGTTCCACAGAATCACTGAATCAGGATTATATTTGGCTATAGAAACCCCTATCTTGATTTATATCAGTTTTTATGTTTATCAAATATTAAAGTCAAGTGATTCACAGTTACTTCATTTATCAAACAGCCTAACAACATACAGGCTTTCTGAGAGTTTTAGGTCATTCAAGTTGATTACCATAGCCCCAACTATTATAGTCACATTTGAGAGAGAAAAAAGATTGGCACTGGCCATGTCTATCTACTGATAGGAAGGGAAGATTTCCCCCGAAATCTCCAGTATACTTCCTGTGGGTCATGTAGCCACCTCCACCAGAAAGGAAGAAGTGTGTCTCACAAAGCAGGGTTTGCTCAGGCACACAAGATTGCCATTGTTAACTTGGAAAATCACTGCTTTCTAGAAATGAACACTTTATCTCCCTGAAAAATAAGATAAAGTACACTTTTGTTTGATTGTTGAGACAGAGAAGCTCAGGCTGCCCTCAAACTCACAGCATTCCTGCCTCAGCTTCTCTACTACTGGCATGCAGTACTACACCTGGCAAAAATAACTGTTTTAAGGCAGGGTGTCACTATGTAGACCTGGCCTTGAATTTGCTAACTTGTCCAGGCTGGTTCAAACTCATATTCCTCCTGCCTCATCTTCTGGAGTGCTGAGATTATAGGTGTACACCACCATGCCTGACCACTTTAAGTATTATCAATAGAGTTGATTTAAAATATATGGGAGGATATGCGTAAGTTACATGTAAACATTATGCCATTTTACACGAGACAAGCATCTACAGGTTTTGGTATTTATGGGGGCCCTAAAACCCATCTTCCACAATGCTGAAGGAAAACTACTGTTGCCTCACTATATGTAGTAATTATATAGAACTTTATTATATATAGCAATAGGAACCTCTAAATTCTATAAAGTGAGTGGAGCAAAGACCACCTTTCTAGCTAATGACATTGTTTTTTGAGCCCATCCAAAATATTAAAATTATTTCTTGATATTTCAATCTTACAAAAAAAAGAGAAAAGAATGCTTTTTAAAAACTTTCTAAGTTGCAAGCTGGAATAGATGCTGGACAGCTGTTGTAGTTCTTAGACACATGCTCATTCCCACAAACAGGACAGCTCTAGCACATTCCTGCTGTGTCTAACCCAAGGGTGGAACTGTTACAGTGCAGGACCCCTTTTTTACTCCTGATTCTTGTCTAAATTTTGTAGCTGCAATTACCTACTTATTTTCATGCTTCTTACCCTTTGGAATTTCATGATAAGCACTATTTTCCTAGCTCTAATGTTGTCTTCTCTCAGTGTTCTCAGACCACTTTGATTAAATTTTCTTTGTTTTGATCAGCAGAATAAGAAATCCCTATTCTGTGCCATCTCTAATATTCTAATATTGGTATCATTTTAGGAACTCTGAATGAGGAAAGCTGAATACAATTTAGCTGCATCTAGAAAGTCTGCAGTAAATTTTTTAAAGATCTGCTAAAAGGAGAATAATCCAATGTGTGAATTTTTATTTATTAAGGATACTTTATTTCTCATCCTTATCAAATAAATAAGGTGCTTACAACTCTGTGATCAATTGTATTGCATTTAAATGCCAGACAGATAATATTGCTTTTTTTCTCAATCAGCTTATCGACTATCTTAAATCCTGTGTAGAATATAAATAAGTATAAAAGAAAATATTCAAAAAGAACATGTTATCTAGCTGATGATAATGAAATATTTACAAGTACATAGGAATATAATCAATCAATATAAAGTGTTAATAAGTGAAACACATTATATTAATAAGGGAAGATACTATCAATGTCCACTATACTCAGGAATGTTCTCAAGAAAGAGATAAAAATTGGTGCAGTAGAAGTAATTAAAGGAACTCCCTTTTGTACAAATTTGAGATTCTATACAAGTTGAGAAATAAAGCAAAATGAAGATGAAGGCCAAAATATCACCTACCTTCTGGATAGGCAACATTTTGGTAGTCCATTTTTAAGTCTTAGCCAAATTGGGCTTCTGTTAATGAACCTCACATAACAGCTGGGTGTAGTAACTGGGAAGAAAGCTCAGAAAGAGGATATAGCTGAGTCTCCTATTTGGTGTTATTCTTTCTACACTTTGTTTCCTCAGGTATGAAGTAAAAGAGAGTAGTGAGGCTCAGGATAAAGAGATTGAGCTGCCTTGAAACTGGAAGTCCTCAGTAGTGTGGAAAAGTTTCCTAGATTTACTGTCTGAGTCCAGAATGAAGTAGGAGTGCAATGTAGACATAGAAGACTGAATACATTTGTGGATTGGGAAGATTGTATTTAGACTATGCCAGCATGGTGTTAGCAAAATAGTAATAGATTTACAGATAGGAAGAAGGGTAGTGCAGGGCAGGGTGAAGTTTATCTTTCCCTGTTATGTTAAAGGGAGTTGTAGTTTTATAACTGTATCCTTATACATTCTTATGTTGATATGCATATTTAAAAATGTCTATGTTTATAAAACACTAGGGAAGAAAAGGACAGGATGGGTAGCCTGTCATACACCATCATCACCAGATGTGGAAGAGACTCTAGAATAATAATTACAGTTTTAGGAAATCATTTTATGTAAATCAGAATATTTAGTTAATATTTGCACATATAAATGATCTATAATTAGACCATAGAAAGGACTATCAGAAGATTGTCAGGGGTCACATATGAGTGGAAATTTGTACCTTTTCTCATGGCGTTCCTTAGAGGATGGTGCTGTGGGATCATGGAAATGTCCACCCAATTTTACTCCATGGTTCCATGTGCCTTCCTTCCATTCCAGAGGTTTAAATAATAAGTGGAATTCTTTTTTAAAAATCCATTTATAAACAAGACCATCAGCAATTGTACACCATTCCAAATGAGGCTCTCAAGTGGTTATCACAAAAATATTTGGTTTTTTGGAACATAGAGTGTTCTGTGTTGAAACAAAATCATCATTAGTAGGAACACAATTTGATTTCTTTGGGTTCAAGTCATACTTCTCTCAAGTCTAATTCTTTTGGATTCAAAATAAGAAAACATTTAAGAAAACTGAAGAAAGCTTTGAAACGGTTATTTCAATCCTTTCTCACGGTTTGTCAACTGGAGCCTGAAATGTACTAGTGATATTAAAAAATAAGTATAGCTAAAGCATATTTTGTTTCTTTCCTTGACATGTATGGTTTACTTTCTTTCCTTGTAGTAACTAGCTAGGCCCACCAGTGTGGTATTAAACTATGTGCCTAAGATGTTATATTGAGCCTTGAGAGCAGTCATTCTTTCTGATGCCAATGGGAAAGTTTTTTAAAATTAATTTTATTGGTACAATGATCACATTCATCTTGGGGAATTTGTACCTGTATGTAATATATCTTGATTCTTCTTTTTTTTCTCCATTCTCCTCCTATCCCTTCAACCCTTTTCCCCCTCCTTATTTACAAAAGTTTTGTTTCCATTTGTTTTCTTTCTGTTTGCTTTTTTTCTCCTTTTTTCTTCCTTTTCTCCTCTCTACCCCCCTCCCTTGTTCTCCTCATTTGAACATTTTTTTCTTACTTCCCACTATCTATCATCCATTTTGGTCCTTATTTGTACTTTTGGTTTGGGAATTGAACCCTAGGCCTTCACACTGAGCTACATTCCGAGCTTTTTTGTGGTTGTTAAACTTTTTAAAATTTTGAGTTAGGGTCTCATTATGTTGCCAGGTTGGACTCAAACTTGCAATCCTCCTGGTCTCCACCTTTCAGAGTGCTGTGATTACAGACATGCACTGTCATGCCCTGACCAATGGGATAGCAAGATTTCACTATTATTTAGGGTGTTTACTTATTTTAGAGAAAACTCCAAGTTAGTATGTTTGCCCATAGTCTTTGAGTTCTATATATGTTAATTAGGTTAGACTTATTAATGGTAACATTCCATATTTTATATTCTGATTTTTTTATCGGTTTGTTCTGTTAGTTAATCTGTATGATAATCTTGCACATGGTTGGATTTGTCCACTTTTCCTTGTTATTGTGCCAGTTTTCTCCATATATCTTTTGAGGCTGTGTTTTAAGTATAACATATTTTGTGAAATATGTTAACAAGGAAAATACAACACTTAAACACCAAACAAAAGAAAACTAACACAGCTTTATTAAATCAGAAAAAGTAGATGTCTTGTCCAAAAACATTACCAAAGATAGAGAAGTACACATCAAAATAAGTACACTTCAGAAGTATGCTTCATGGGAAGACAGATCTTACTCAAATGGAAAGGGGATCAAGACACAGCAGGAGAGTAGAAGTGGAGGAAAATTTGTGAAATATGTCAACAGTATAATATTTTTATGTGAAATCAAAGGACCATTATTTATAGATGTTAGAAATTTAAGAGACATGGGGGAAGAACAGCCATTGGCCAAGGTACTGAGGCAGGAAGACAGAGGAGTGGCAAATTAGAAATTATATGGTGTTTAAGAAATATACTTTTAAATTTTTTATTAGTGTATGTTTGCAGTACATAATTCTTTTAAAAATTTTTTTTACATTTCTCTTAAATTTTATTTTATAGGGAATAAAACAAGCAAAATAAAACAGACTAAAGTCAATCAAAGCAGGACAGTGTAAGTGACACAGGATTTCAAAACTAGATAATAGAAAATCAACAATGGTTACCGTAATGCCTCTTGTTGTCTTCAAAATAGCTGCCTATACATTCAGACATAGTAAAATCAAACAAAACAGAAACTGAATAGAACCAATAAAAGCAAAACAATGAATGCAGTACAGGATTTCAAAACAAGATAATGGTAAATCCAAAATGGTTACCATAATATATCTCATTATCTTTGAAATAGCTGCCCATGCCATCAGATACAATAAAATCAAACAAGATAAAATGGAATAAAACCCATCCAAACAAAACAATGACAATACAGGATTTCAAAACAAGATAATAGAGGATTAACAATGGTCACTGCCTTCAGAAGGAAATCCCTCATATATGCTACATTGCATGTTGTTACCCTCTAATAGATGATCAGACTACTGGCTTTAGGCCTGCAAAGTCAGTGGAACACTAAACATTACAAGCATTAAGTTGTATTTTACCTCATTAGTTATCATCACAGTCTGTCTTTCTCCAGATCAGCTGGTCACTTACGGGGTGGGAGGAGGAGAACATTGGCTGTTCTTACCTACTTTGCCCAGGTGCCTGTGCATGGTGCTGACTTACAGTAAGTCTTAGCTTCTTGTTGACTTCCTGAAGTACATATGCTTACATTTCTTGTGTGTAATTAGTGTATGTACATAACACATTTTAATTCCTTATTTCTTCATCTTTTCCCCCACTTCTACTCTCCTGCTGTGTCTTGATCCCCTTTCCATTTGAGTAAGATCTGTCTTCCCATGAAGCATACTTCTGAAGTGTACTTATTTTGATGTGTATTTCTCTATCTTTAGTAATGTTTTTGGGCAAGACATCTACTTTTTCTGATTTAATAAAGCTGTGTTAGTTTTCTTTTGTTTGATGTTTGAGTGTTGTATTTTCCTTGTTCTTTTGCTGCCCTTTTGGATGTTATTTTTCATTTTTTAAAATTAGTGCCTATTAATTTGATAAAAGATTGGAGTTCAATGTGTATGATACATTTTGACCATATCTTTCTCTCTGTAATCATGCCTTAACAACCCTCACCCCTTATTGCTTTTGCCTTGTCTAATAATCTATTTATTTTCCTGAAAATGACAAAATTTAATTCTACTTTATGGCAGAATATTCCATTGTGTATATATACACCACATTTCCTTTATCCATTCATCTATTGATGGGTATCTAGTATGTTTTCATAGCTTATTATTATGAACTACCTCAATGAACATGGGTATACAGGTATACCTATAGTATGTGGATTTAATTTTGGCTACATATCAGAGTAGTATAGTTGGATCATATGGTAACTTTTTTTAATTGCCAAGGAAGCTTCATACTAATTTTCATAGGTGTTGTACTGATTTACGTTGCCATAAGCATTGTAGACTACCCACCATGGCATCCTTCCCAGCATATATGTATGTACATATGTATGTATGTTATTCTTGATTATAGTCATTCTGACAGTGGTGATATGGAATCTCAGTGTACTTTTGTAATGTAGTTTTGCTTTTCTCTAATGGCTACAGTGTTGAACATTTTTTCATATACTTTTCATATACTTTTTCATTTTTTTTCCATATACTTATTAGCCATTTGTTCAGTTCATTTACCTGTTTACTGGGCAATTTGATTTTATTTTTGGCATTACCTTTTTTGAGTTCTTTATATGTTCTAGATATTAATCCTCTGTTAGAAGAGTAGGTGGCAAAGATTTTCTCCCATTCTGCAGAATTTCATTTCTTTACTCTTTTAGTTGTTTCCCTTGCTGTGCACAAACTTTTAAACTTAAGCTGTTTGATTCGTGTTACTAACTCATGTGCTGTTGAAGTTTTATTCAGGAAGTCTTGGCTTATATATATATGGCTTCAGATGTTTTACTTATGATTTCTTTCTTTAAGGATTCAGGTCCTATATCTAGGTCTTTGGTTCTATTTTAATTTTAGTTTTGTACAGGGTGAGATACAGAGATCTGGTTTGGATTATCTACATACAAAAATCCAGTTTTCATAGTGCCATTTGTCAAAGAGACTATGTACTCTCCAATATGTATTTTCAGCTTTTTGTCCAGAATCAGATGTCTGTAGCTGTGTGGATTTGTTTTTGTGTCTTTAGTCTGTTCCATTCTATTGCTTTCTTTCTACTTACTGTCAATACCATGTTGCTTTTATTACTATGGTTTATTGTATCCTTATATATCTTATATGTCTTCTGTAAACAAAGTATAATTGAGTTTTTTTTTAAGTCTGTTAGGCAGATAGAAATCTGTGTGGCTTATTTGAAAGATAGCCCCCCCATACCCCACTATCAATCAAGTAAACATCTAGGAAAGAGGGAGAACTTCAGAAAGTGTGGGATCAAAATAAAGGGTGTATTAGTTAAGGTCCTCTAGAAGAAAAGAGCCATTAGAAAAAAAACTCTAGTTTTTTTTTTGAGCTAATGATGGCTGATCAGTGAGCAACAAAATACAAAGCCTCCTGGGAGAAACAACTCATATGCCAGAATAAAACATCCTGGAGAGATCCAGACAGAGGGTGATAGATCCTCTTGACACAGGAAGAAATTAAAATGCAAAAAAACTCGTCGAACACTCAGTCTCAGGGCTACAATTGGAACAGCTAAAATTACCAGACTCTGCATTTTCACTGCAACCCACCAAGTTTGTGTTGGCCTGAATTCGCAAATTTGCACCGGCTGGCAGAGCTGCACAAACTTGTTCTCATAGCCACTCACGGGAGCCACAGCCACACTGAAGTCAGGGATTGGTGAGCCCAACAGAGAGTGGAGCCGGCGGAGGGACCTTCATTAATCCACAGTGAGTGCTGGGAATGAGACTCCCCCATGGGAAGGGCACGACCAAATGGGTGACATGTTGGAATTGGGCAGGAGGAGCCTGAACTGGGTGCAACAGTGACTTCAGTTGGTTGCTCCCTCCCCAGAGCAGATTCCTGGGATTTGCTTGGAATGGGCCATGCCCCTGGCCGGGACCCAGTGAGCTGTTCCAAATCGATTCCCTACACCTAGCATGCACTAACCTGGTGAAGGCCCTGAAGTTTGGCTTGGCCCAGTGGGGAGGAACTGTCATACACAGCCCCAGCTTACACCTCAATGATAAAATCAGGCAGGAGAGGGCGGAGGTCCCTCACCAGAGTGCTTAGGAGGAACCATGGCCGATAGGGAAGGGGGCTGGGACCTCCACTGTACACCTGTGTGGAGGAGGCTGGGACCATGACAGGAGAGAGAGGCAAGAGGAGGCCCCCAGCTCAGATCCCTAAGAACCCTGATCCAGGAGAGGAAAAAACAAGGGAGAGTAAGGGCAGCAAACATGCAACATCAGACATAGCTTCAATAGACATGAAGAAATATCTTCGGGACCATGTAGACGAGTTCAAAACTGAAACATTAAATCAGGCAAAGCAAGATATGAGTAGAATAATAAAAGAAATGCTAAGCATCTCTCAGGAAGACATTGAAGAAGGGAGGAACACACACAAAAAGGAGAGAAACATTTGATAAAGAATATAAAAATATAGAATACATGAAGCAGATTCAAAGAGATTACCAGGAAATTAAAAACTCCATTGAAAGGTGGCAAAACTCCTAAAAAGAAACTAAGGTTAGACTATCAAAACTTGACAAGTTTGCAATGTGTGATCGTGAAAGGAAAGATCTCTTTAAAATAACTAGGAAACAGGCAGTAGCAATACAAAAGCTAGAAGATGACAAGAGAATCTGTAATTTAAGAAAAAAAAAAGAATAAGAAATGTGAATGAAGAAGCAGGAATAACAGGTGAATTACAAAGGCTATTCATGGAAATAATCAAGGAAAACTTCCCAAGCATGGGAAAAGAAAATGACTTTTGGTTATGTGATGCATACAGAACTTCAGCCACCTACAACCAAAACAGAGCTACACCCAGACATATAATAATCAAGATACCAGAAATTCAGTATAAAAACAGAATATTAAAAGCCCTCAGAGAAAAGAAACAGATTACCTATAAAGGTAAACCCATCAGAATCATGACTGGCTTCTTGACACAGACCATCAGATCAAGAAGAGCTTGGAGTGAAGTCTTCCAAGTCCTGAAGGAAGGTGGCCTCCAGCCCAGATTGATGTACCCTGCAAAACTGTCACTAGGAATTAATGGAGAAACAAGATGCTTCCATGACAAAGAGGAACTGGGTGAGTTTGTGACCACCAATCCAACCCTGCAGAGAGTGCTGAAGGACATTCTAGAGAGAGAGAAAAAAAATGCCAGGATTTTAGGAACAGTGGCAGAAAGGCCTCAATGAGTGGGGCAGGCAACAGAATGAAGGAGAAAGGTAGACAAACAAAGGCAGAAAAGTAGCATAGCAGAAAAGTAGCATAGCAGAAATGAGACAGAGAAGGATAACTAGAATCTCTAACATAATACACTATATTGTTAAATAGTGCACTAGGATTTAAAACCCACATTACTCACACTACTCTGCTTAGATGTATTATATTCTGTTTCAGTCATTCTACCTGTACTAGATTTGAGGGCACAGACAGTAATCCTGAAAATAGCAGGATATAGTATGGTAATCATCCTTAATTTCCTATTAACTTAATCTAAAACTCTGTAAAACCTACACTGTTTTACCATGACTGATCATAATTGAATCTGGTTTGTTGGATCACTGTTTTATATTGATAGATTTTATTCAAAGCTGTTATGATTGATAGTATCAAATCTGAGAGTATAAGCATCTACACTGAAGATGACAAGATTCACTAGAATATCCACTATGGTTTGATTATTACCTGCCTTTGAAGTTTTATGCTGTCTACAATGTTTTATTTTTACTAATATTGTTATATACTGCTATATTCAATTATGCCTGATATAGACAATTCTATTCAAGATAATAAGTAATAACACAGTAATCATTTTAGATCATCTTGCACTGTGGTTTTTTACGACTTTTTGATTTCATGTTTTTATAGCAATTTATTTTGTTTTGTCTTGCTAGGGTTTTTTTTTCCCTGTAATACAGAAAAGATAGAAATACATGTAGAGACTCATGCATGTGTAGCTGTTTACAGTCTCATTGTTTGAATATCTACTTTGTATGCTTTAATTTTGTGACTTGAACAACTATTTCTAAGAGGACAATATGTAATTTATTAACTAGTGATTTCTTACTGTTTATCTTTTTTTGTTGAAATTCTGTATTATCTCTACCCTTTACATGGTTTTTTTTCTCTTTAAAAAAAAAGAAAAAAATATATGTAGTTATATTGGCTTAGAATGTGAGAGGTTAGATTGTCCACAGTGGTCTTCTGCACATCAGAGAGCCAGAAGATCCAGCAACGTTTCAGTCCAAGAAGCTGGAGGCCTCATAGCATGAGGGATCAGTGACGCACTTCCAGTTCAAGACTAAGGGGTGGATTTTCCAGAGCATCACTGGTGTGAGTCCATATTAAAAAGCTGAAAAAGCTAATGTGATATCTACTGGCAGACAATGGCAGCAAAAGACACATCTGCTCAAGCAGAATCAAATTGGCTAGTGCTGACTGGCATGTTCCTTCTGATTTTGTTCCAGGCAGGCCATTGCCTTTTAGGTGACATTGTCCACAATTGGAGCAGGTCTTGTCCCGTTAGTCTGATAACTCACATGCAACTATCTCTGGACATGCCTTCATAGATACACTCAGAAGTGTGCTATGTTAATCTGGACATCTCTCAGTTTAGGTCAAACTGACAATCATAACCATCACAGAAAGCTTTTTATTTTCAGGTCAAACAGCTTGACTATAAGTTTCAAGTTACCAGCAATGGTTTTTGAAGAGGTCAGTGATACATCTTTCAAGAAGGTTAAATCAGTAAGATTTAATAAACAGCACACACTAGAGGCAGTAAAGATAAATTCTGAAGCTATTTTAATAACGTAGCACCCACAGCAACAATACTTAATATGAGTAATGTTGTAATAAAATATTTGATGACTAAATTAAGAACCTAAGGGTGATATCATTAAGAGCCAGGCAGGAGCATGGCAGTGAAAGTGGCAAGACATGACTCCCTATATTGAAGACATAGAATCCTGACTGCTTACATGTGATTGGTTAAAAGGTTTTGCTTTAGGTTAAAGATAATCAGCAAACATATTGCTATCATGCTAAGATATTTCCATAGATATCTACTATATGGAAGCCTCAGAAAAATAAATTAATGAGACAGTGGTTAATATACTGATCATTAATCTGTAAAGCACTATAGCTAAGGGGAAAGTATGAGTATAACTTTTCTTTAGTACACCACCCATAATTCTCAAACTACTAAATGTAGTATCATTAATATGTAAAGAAACACCCTCCAGGTTTTATACAGGTAGCAATCTGACCTCCATCAATGTTTTGGTAGGCATTTTAAAGGAAAGGTCCTCAATTTATATATTTTCAAGAGAGATATATTCATATAGTAGCTGTTAAGTGCATTTACAACTTTATGTTATTACATGGTGTCAATGTAAATCATTGGCAAATAATTCAATGTTTCCCATTTCTGATTTCTTCCCCAAAGTACAGTTATTTCTTTCCTTAACAACTTTTCACCCATTTTTCATTTTTATATTAAGGAATGCAGAATTTATAGTAGTTATTAAAATCTTAGGGGATTTTAGACTAATTAATTAAAATATGTGGTAATTCTTTTAGTCACAGTGTTAGTAGTCTTCGTCAGACATTTTTATTATGTGAATTTCTTGGATGTTTCAATGTGCTTTTTTTGGCTGCTGAATCTACCTAGTGTAGATTTTTTTTCCTTATTTTCTGTTTTAAACCTTGGGTTCTTAGCTTATATTCAATAGGGCTTTGTTTATGAAACTCCTGCAGTATAGCACGGGTTGAAAATGTTCTTCCAGAGTAGCTTCGAGTTTATTTCTGCACTTACTCTATGGGAATCCCCATTACCTTGTAAATTCTTTACTTAGGGCTCTATGTGTGTCTAGGCCACACTTGACATAAATTCTCACCAAAATAAGGAAAGAAATAAGATATTCTTTTAGTTACTGTTAAGATTTAGTTATTTCCCTATTAGGTTCCTTTTTTCTTAGGCCTGTTCAAAATGTCATGAGTGATCACAAACAATCTTCCAGGGTTTGTGCCATCATACTTGAGGATAAATTCCAGCATTATTCAAACTAACAATAGATTGAATCTGAATCATCTTCTTTGCTGAAAAGGTCCTTTTATGTATTTTTACAATAAAGTTATCTGCTGATTTTCTTTGTACATGCTAATTAGAAGTGTTACTGCTTAGTGATCTCATTCACATATGGAAAGTAAGAGGAAGGATGGATTGGGCTTTAGGAGAATCCAGGTCTTTATGTCTAGTGTCGTGTTTGATTTTTTCCATGGACCATCTCTCATCCTCAAATATAGCATCAAAAATAGCTATCCTTTATTAAGTATTTTCTTTGTGCCAGTCATGTGAAAATATTCTTTATCTACTACCTTTTTTTTTTCCTTCAGTCTTTTTTTGAGACAGGGTTTCACTATGCAATTCAGGCTGGCCTTGCACTTTATAGCCCAGACTGTTCTCAAATGCAAAATGATCCTCCTGCCTTAGCCTCCCAGGTGCTGGGCTCTTATTTAATCTGTACAACACTACTATAAAGTGGTTTTATTATACTCTTTTGAGGAATAAGGAAATATAAATTGGGTTAAATTGATTAGTTCTTAAGTTACAAAGTAACTAAATAGAATGTTTACTTCTGAGGAATTCTGAAGTAATCCCCCCATATGTTAAATATATTATCTATCTACTGTCTATCTAGTCTGTCTTTTATCAATTGTCTATCTTTTATCACATTATCTAGTATTAGATGTTACATAGTAATAATTTAATATCACTTGGACGTCAGAAAGATTAGAGTAGCTGTTATGGGATATAAGATTTAGTTGATTTCTATTTACAACTAGTAAATAAGACAAAAATAGAAGGAATGGATGAGCAATGACAACAACAAAGCTGGGTTGTAGAAGAGATTGGGAGGCAGAATCTGTGTAAGAATCACCTGCCTGAGGCTACCGTGGAAGAACGGCTATTGATGCTGATGGTATGCATGGATAAGTTAGGTATGTAGCCCCTGGTTTTATGTTTTCTGTCATACCAAAGACTATTAAAGAACAATTTTGTCCTGGGATTCTTACCTTTGACCTAATCAAATAAAATCTTAGCTCCTCACATCACTACTGTTAGGGGAACGAGGCCATACAAAATGGGGACACAAAAATAAATATGAAAATTTGGCCCTCTGCTTCCTATTTATATGAAGAGAAGCTGGCTGCTTTTCAGAAAAAAAGAACGAAAAGAAGGATGGAGGGAGAGACAAGAGAGGCAAGACAGTGAGGAAAAGATGATGTAATTCAGAGAAAAATATTTAATTCTCAGCAAATAAGGTGCATGCATGACTATTTCACAGCTTCACTACTTTGTTTGGAAAAGTATGATTTAAGTCAATGCAATTTAATTTAAACTGAGCCTCATAAAGAGCTTTGAATCTCTTTCCCACAATCTGTCTTAGAGAGTTCATGTATCTCCAAACTTTATCTTGAAATATTATTTCCACTTCACAAAAAGACTCGAGTTTAATTATTTTAGCTTTGTGCAAGTAATTTGGGCTGAGTTGCATAGATATTTAGGGGTCCTTCATTGGAACAGTAATAAATCATAAGCAAATTAGTGTAATCGCAATTAAAATAATACTTAATATATTCAGTTCACCATTGCCATCTATATATGGTCTAATCTAAGTCTCATATGATAACTCTCTTAATAATAAAATCAGCTTACAATACCCAGAGGCATGAAAGTGAGCAGATGTTTTCTTTTGGCTTCAGAATCTCACAGGTGTCCAAAAACATTGTAAAGATGCAACAAGGGGCCAATCTAAGGACAAGTGCCCTGGGGTGGCCAATAAATAGCTCTGCTTGTGTGAATGTTTTGCTGCTTTGTAGTTTAAAATGACTAATTAAATTTAAATTGAATCTTGTGGAAAATTGTGAATCTTTTTCTCCAAACTCCCTTAGAAAAATTCAGATATTTTTTATGCTGTCATTCATGCCAGATTTTGAGCTATTTTCTTATTCCTTGGACAGATGTTATCTTACCACCACTTTCCTTTATGTTTCTGATAAGAAGTAGAAAATTTTATTAGGAATCTTTTAGAAATTATTTTGAAAATTTCCTTTAAAATATATTCCATGTTCTGTACAAATAAAAAGAAAGTAAACTGCTCAAATGTTTTGTTACACGCCTATTGTTTAGGAAGAATATTCATATTCATAGATACTTAGAGTAACCCTGCCAAGTAGTTATAGCAGGTATCTTCTGCATAGAATAGGAGAAAGTGAAAGTGTTCTTTCCATATTTTATTTTGTTCTTTGACTAAATGGCAGTGAAAGTTCAATTTTAGTATAGATTCATATCAGATATTGCCTTTCTGAAACATTATAGTATTATTAGGATAGTAATTGTCAATTAGGGGGACAATTAAGCGTTGATAAGTTGTTTACCTTTGTTCATTAACATTGCTTCCTCTCCTTATGTGTTCTAGTCTTAGAAGTAAAAAATGAAATCTGAATTAAAAAAAGAAAGTTCTTATCACTGGAGAAATGCTTAACGTTATTGTTGCAGATGGTAAGCGTAAAATAAGTGACAGCTTCAGAAAACATTTCAACACAATATGTAATTAGGTTCATAATGCAGGTTTGTAACTTTTAATTAAACCCTGTCTTCATTCACAGATGCTTCATTCAAGTCACTTCTTTCTAGGACCTTGGTGCTCTATATATGCTGTGTTCTCCTACAATAACACTGCTAGCCCACAATAGGCAATTGTGATGCCAAAAAGTTGTGAACTCTAACACACTGTGTTAGTTTTTATGAGAATTAGGTCAAGATTAGCCTAAGCAGAGCCACCAAATAACTTAAGATCACAAGCAGAATGGGAAATAAAAGGTGTTTTATATAGAATCTTTACAGGTAGACTTTGCAAAGAACAGTTAATTAACCATGGGCCCAACTGGGGATACATTTTTAATGATTTGTGGGTAGTCTAGAGAAAAGCTAAAAAAAAAAAAAAAAAAAAAAATTCCAGCTCTCCAAATGCTCGTCCAAATGGGTTAAGAACTATTGCAGTGAATTAAAATAACCTATGAATTTTTCTTTCCAAAATAAAAATACAAGTTATGAAATATTTCTTTTACTCTTTGCCAATTCTTTAATAGTCCATTAGGTATTTCTAAAGGTGGAGTGTTTGAAATTAAAATTTGGGCTCAAAACCCAGAGAGGCCAGAATTGAATAAACTGACTGAGGCTAGATAGAACTGGGTGTGAATGGAGGCTTTTTTAGTGGTGAATTTGCCTTCAAACTGAGCATGTTTCATTTGGATAAGTCCTTCAAAGTTCCAGGAATCATTGAAAAAAGGGGCTTGCAGGAACTTAGAAATAGCTAGTTTAATCCTCTACTGCAGCATAAGAGCAGGGCACTTCACAGAGAAAGTATTCAATTACTTCTGTATGACTTTGTTAAAGCTATTTTGTCTTTGCAGATCAATGCTATCCTTTTCAGTCCTTGTTCTAAAACTGAATTTCTTGTACACCACCTCTCTTGTCTAACTTAAGAAATTATTGATTGAATGTGTTGCTCTTTATACCAATGATTATTGGAAAATCCCAAGCAAAAATCTGGCCTTTGTGCTGTGTTACTTTAGCATCATATGCCTACATATAATAAATCTAATTTTTATTTTAAAATTTTCAGAAATTTATTCATTTTTTGTTGTTTGAACTAAAATACTAGTAACTATACTTTTAATGTTGTTATGATATGCCCAGCAGTGAAGTTGAATATAGTTTTATTCTTTTACTTCAGATTTAGTGAACTTTAATTGACAAATAGAAATTGTATATATGCAAGGAATGCAGTGTGATGTTTTGATATTTGTATACACTGTGAAATGATTACATCAAATTAATTACCATATTCATTACTTACTTTTTGGTGATGACAGTATTAAAGATCTACTCTTTTTTGCAATTTTCATGTATTCATAATTACTATTATTGGATTTTCTGAGACAGGGTCTCACTACATAGTTCAGGCTGGCCTTCAACTCACTGTTGGCCAGGCTGGCCTTGAAACTGGCAATCCTCCTGCCTCATACTATCAAGTTCTGGGATTACAGGTGTGTGCCATAATGCCCAGCTTCAAATATTCAGTATGATTAATGATAGTCACTGATTGTACAATAGAGCTCCAGAACTTATTTCTGCTGTTAGACTGCAATGTTGTACCTTTTGACTAACATTCTCCCATTCTCAAATCAGTCCCATTTCTAACACCTGATAACCATCATTCTAGTTTCAATGAGTCTGACTGTTTTAGATTCCACATTCAGTATTGGTCTTTCTGTGTCTGGCCTAATTCCCTTAGTGTAATGTCCACCATACTTATTAATGGTGTTGCAAAGACAAGATTTATCTCTTTTTAAAGGCTAGTATTTCATTGTGTATTTGCGCGCGCACGCACGCGCGCGCGCGCACACACACACACACACACAATTTATCCATTCACCCATCAGTGAAAATTTAGATTGATTCTATATCTTGGCTGCTATGAACATAAGACCACAAATATCTCTTTGAAATACTGCTTTTGTTTTTATGTATACCTAAAAAGTAAAATCACATGGTCATTCTATTTTGAATTTTTCGAGGAACCTCTATAGTCTTTCCTATAATGACTATACTAATTTGTATTTCTTTTTTTTTTTAAGATTTTATTTAAAGAGAAACAAAAGCATGTAAAGAGTAGAGATAATACAGAATTTCAAAAAAAAGATAAACAATAAGAAATCACTAGTTAATAAATTACATATTATCCTCTTAGAAATAGTTGTTCAAGTTACAAAATTAAAGCATACAAATTAGATATACAAACAGAGTGTGAACAGCTACGCATGCATGAATCTCTACGTGTATTTCTATCCTTTTTGTATTAGAGGGAAAAACAAAACTTAGCAAGACAAAACAAAACAAATTCCTAAAAAACATGAAACCAAAAAGTTGTATAAAACCACAGTACAAGGTTTCTACAATGATTACTGTGTTGTTTCTTATTATCTTCAATAGAATGTCTATATCATCAGGCATAATTGAATATAACAGTATAAATGAGTATAGCAGTAAATAACAATATTAGTAAAATAAAACATTGTAGACAGTATAAAACTTCAAAGGCAAGTAATAATCAAACCAGAGTGGATATTCTAGTGGATCTTGTCATCTTAAGTGTAGTTGCCTACACTCTCAGACTTGATACTATCAATCATAACAGCTTTGAATAAAATCTATCAATACAAAACAGTGATCCAACAAACCAGATTCAATTATGATTAGTCATGGTAAAACAGTGTAGGTTTTACAGAGTTTTAGATTAAGTTAATAGGAAATTAAGGATGATTACCATACTATATCCTGTTATTTTCAGGATTACGTCTGTGCCCTCAAATCTAGTACAGGTAGAATGACTGGAACAGAATATAATACATCTAAGCAGAGTAGTGTGAGTAATGTGGGTTTTAAATCCTGGTGCACTGTTAACAATATAGCGTATCAAGGCCATCTATGTTAGAGTTTCTAGTTATCCTTCTCTGCCTCATTTCTACTATGCTACTTTTCTGCCTTTGTTTAGTTTTCACCTTCATTCTACTTCCTGCCCCGTTCATTGAGGTCTTTCTACCACTGTTCCTAAAATCCTGGTATTTTTTTTCTCTCTCTCTCTAGAATGTCCTTCAGCACTCTCTGCAGGGTTGGATTGGTGGTCCCAAATTCCCCCAGTTCCTCTTTGTCATGGAAGCATCTTGTTTTTCCATTAATTTCTAGTGACAGCTTTGCAGGGTACATCAATCTGGGTTGGAGGCCACCTTCCTTCAGGACTTGGAAGACTTCACTCCAAGCTCTTCTTGATCTGATGGTCTGTGTTGAGAAGTCAGCCGTGATTCTGATGGGCTTGCCTTTATAGGTAATCTGTTTCTTTTCTCTGATGGCTTTTAATATTCTGTTTTTATATTGAATTTCTGGTATCTTGATTATTATATGTCTGGGTGTAGCTCTGTTTTGGTTGTACGTGGCTGGGGTTCTGTATGCCTCACATAACTGAATGTCATTTTCTTTTCCCATGCTTGGGAAGTTTTCCTTAATTATTTCCTTGAATAGTCTTTGTAATTCGCCTGTATGCAATTCCTGCTTCTTTGTTCATGTTTCTTATTCTTAAATTGTAGATTCTCTTGTCAGCTTCTAGCCTTTGTATTGTTACTCCCTGTTTCCTTGTTTTTAAGAGATCTTTCCTTTCATGATCACACACTGCCAACTTGTCTTCAAGTTTTGATAGTCTATCCTTAGTTTCTTTTTAGGAGTTTTGCCAGCTGTCAATGGCATTTTTAATTTCCTGGTAGTCTCTTTGAATCTGCTTCATGTATTCTATATTTTCTTTATCAAATGTTTCTCTCCTTTTTTTGTGTTCCTCCCTTCTTCTGTCTGTGTCATCCTGAGAAATGCATCCTGAGAGCATTTCTTTTATAACTCTACTCATATGTTGCTTTACCTGATTTAATATTTCAGTTTTGAGCTCGTCTACAAGGTCCCAAAGATATCTCTTAATGTCCATTGAAGCCATGTCTGATGTTGCATGTTTGCCGCCCTCAGTCTCTCTTGTTTTTCCCTCTCCTGGATCAGGGCTCCCAGGGTTCTGGGCTGGGGGCCTCCTCCTGCCTCTCTCTCCTGTCATGGTCCTGGCTTCCTCCACACAGTTTGCAGTGCAGGTCCCAGCTCCCTTCCTTGTGGGCCATAGTTCCTACAAAGCATGCTGGCGAGGGAACTCCGCCCTCTCCTGCCTGCTCTTGTTACTGAGGTGTAAGCAGTGGCTGTATGCCTGCCCCTCCCCACTGAGCCAGCCAAACTTTAGGGGCCTTCACCCAGTTACTGCTTGCTAGGGGCGGGGAATTGATTTGGGATGGCTCATTGGGTCCTGACTAGGGGCACGGCCCAGTTCAAGCAAATCCCAGGAATCTGCTCTGGGCAGGGAGCAACCAACTGAAGTCACTGTCCCTCCCTGTTCAGGCTCCTCCTGCCCGATTCCAACATGTCACCCTTTTGGTCGCACCCTTCCCGTTGTGGGGCATCTCATTCCCAGCACTGACCATGGATTAATGAAGTTCCCTTCACCAGCTCCACTCTCAGTTGGGCTTTAGCACTGCTGTGCTTCCTGTGAGTGGTGGTGGGAACAAGTTTGGGCGGCTCTGCCGGCTGGCGTGGATTCAAGCTGGCGCAAACTTGGTGGGTCACCTTGAAAACGCTGTTTCCTGTAACTTTTAGCTGTTTCAGTCGTAGTCCCAAAGTATTTGATGAGCTTTTTTAAGTTTTAATTTCTTCCTGTGTCAAAAGAATCCATCTCCCTCTGTCTGTGTCTCTCCAGGGTATTTTATTCTGGCATATGAATTGTTTCTCCTGGGAGGCTTTGTATTTTGTTGCTCACTAATTGGCCATCTTATCTTCTCTCCTGTCCATGTTCTGGCACCATATGCTGTGACCCACACAGCCACTGAGGTTCTTGTGTTGAAGGACTATGAGAGGATGAGAAAAATAAAGAATAGAAAAAGCTGTTGTCATGTGGGGCCCTTACCCTACTGATGGGAGTAAAGGTGCTACTCAACCAATGCAGCATACTTGTTTATGCACTGGGAAAGATCTAGTTTTGTTTTTTAACATTTACACTATAGTAATATGATACATATGTCACCATTATTGTATTAGAGTATTCTAAGTATGACTATGTGCTTATTTTATCATAAAAGTTTATGATATATATATGTAAAAGTTTATATATTCATATATTTTTATGTGACTAGCTTTCTTTCATTTTAGCTTGAAGTGTTCCTGTTAGTATGTATTTACTGTAAGGCAGGTCTAGTGGTGCCCAATTCCCTTAGTTTTGATTGATCAGGTTAAGACTTTGTCTCTTGACTGCCTAGCAAGCACAAAGTCCTGTGTTCAATTCCTGGTTTTTTAAAAAAACCTCTTTGTTTCTCCTTAATTTTTGAAGAATAACTTCACCAAGTAAAATATTTATGTTTGGCAGTTTTTAAAAACATTATTTTGAACACATTACCTGATTCTCTTCTGGTCTGCAAAGTCAGTAGTGAAAAATTGAAGTGATAGCATTATGGAAATTTCTATAAGGACTTTTTCCTCTTGTTACTTTTAAGATTTTCTTTCTCTTTGACTTATGATTGTTTTTTAATATGCTAGTGTGATTTTCTTTCTCTTTGACTTATGATTGTTTTTTAATATGCTAGTGTTATTTTCTTTGGATTACATTTTATAAGAGATGAACTTCCTGTACATGAGTGTTTATATCTTTCCCGAAATTTAGGAATTTTTCTATTATTTCTTTTGAGATGCTTTCTGTCCCTTTTTCTGTTCTCTTTGTTAGACTCCTATTATGTGAATGTTAGCTCTCTTGATGTTGTCCCATAAATCCTATTAAATTTCTTCATTCCTTTTAGTTGTTCTTATTTTCTTTTTTCCGCTAGGATTGTATATTTTCGAATAACTTGTTTTCAAGTCTGTAGATTTGTATTTTGATGAATTCAGCTGTTGACATGCTCTGTAACATTTTTTTCACTTTATTCATCCCATTCTTTAACTCTAGAATTTCTGATTGGTTTATTTTCATGATTTTAATCTCTGTTAAAGTTCTCATTTTGTTAATGTGTCACTGAATTATCTTTGTGCATTTTTGTGGCTTATCAAGCTTCCTTAAATAATTACTTTGAGTTTTTTTTTAATTGCTTCATACGTCTCTGTTTTTAGAGGTAAGTATATTATTATTCTCCTTTGGTAATATTGCATTTCATTTCTTTTTAAAATATGTCTTGCATTAATGTCTGAATATTTGATGGAGTAGTCACCTTTCCCAGACTTTATGGTGATTTTGTTGGGGAACCACGTCTCGTACTTGTGAGTATCAGGCTGCCTGTTGACTGAGGGATGGCATTACTGGCTCCCATGAGTGAACAGCATTCTAGTCTTCATGCAGCTCTGTCTGGCAAAGGCTATTACCATCCTCAGTGTTCATGGCTGTGGATATCTGCAGTATGGTGAAGGCTCTTGTGATCTTTGGTAGGAAATGCTGCTGTGCTCCTCTTGATATCTTTTTATCCTGCTGAGAAAGTTCTAGTTGAGAGAATCTCTTTGGTACTGGGTTTGGTTAGAGGGTACACTTATGGCAGTGTCACTAATGTCTGATGTGTGGTGCTTGTGGAGTGGCTTCAAAGCCAGGGTCTGGATCTTGGGCATGTGTGGAGGGAACAAGATTCCAGGGTCCAAGGTAGTGTTGGCATAGGTTCCTGGGGCACAGTCATGTCTGCTGCTTCATTGCTGGTTATCTATTGCAAGGCATGTGTGCTTGTGGGAGCATCTGGGGAGCTAGGGCCTGGAGCACAAGCATGCGAGGAGCTATGGCAGCTCTGGGATTCTGGAGAGTGGGATAGCTCTCTATGACAGTGGGTGAGATATTAGAGGGGTTAGTGCTCATGTAGTGGCTGAAGATTTGGGGTCTGTAATGCTGTAATGTACAGAGAAACAGTCTCCAAGGCATGGATTGGGATTAGCTTCTGATGGCTCTGGTGATTAAGGTACAAATGCCCATGATTTGGCTACAGACCTAGGATCTGGAGGCAGGTAAGCATGGAAAGGGTATGTCTCTGGGATCAGGAATGGGTTTCAGGTTGGAGTGTAGCAGCTCTGGTCCTAAGTAATACAATAGAGGCTTCTTCTTATAGGGCAAAATGTCCCAGAAGCATCTTCTTCAGGGGATCCACAGTCGAATTGTTCTTGGTTGTCTAGGTGAAGAAAATGGTGTCCTCTTCAAAGTTAGGTCATGGGGACCATGAGGAAACCTGCTGTGTGACAAATTATGACAGACAATCCCAATCCTTCTTTATTCTTGACAATCTCGATTCAGATTTCTCATTTTTACCTATTCCACTCCCCATCCATTGTAGCAGTTATTGTTTTTTTTTTTTTTTTCCTCCTGATCTGTGATGTTATTCTTAAATGGACTCTTGAACCCTCTCAAAGCTGTTATTGTTCTGGATAACTATTGCTGTCATTGTTTTATGAAGGAAAAATAGCTTGTATCTCCTACTGGGCCATGTTGCCTGTATGACTCATGAGAGATCTATTTCTATGCATTTCTCCCTAGATAATGTATGGAAGTGAATTTTTGACTCTAGATCCTTTTTAGAATTTTTCATTTCTCTTTATTTAACTACAATTAAAGCAATCCATCTAAAGGGGCTCTTTGTGTGAGCCTGTGATTTTGTTTACGATCCTGAGATAATGGCCTGATTTTACAACTATATAGATAAGGTGAGAGAAAAAAAAAAGGTGCACTCATATATGTCATTATTTCATTGAAAAACAATGCCATTCTAAAGTATGACTTTTATCTTCTATCCTTTCTGACCACTTCTCTAAATAGCAGCCATTCCAGGAGTCATTCTTTAAATACCACCCTAAAGGAGTAAAGTTAAAATAGATACTTTCAGTTTTTTTTTTTTTTCAGAGATTATTTGGGTGAAGGAGTACCTTGAGGCTAAAACTGAAAATTTGGCTTGATTCAGAATTCTTCATGTGGCTAGTTACCTGAAGGAAAAATGAGACAAAATAAGGTAATCTCAGCTCTAAACCCTTTAGTTTAATCACTTAGCAAATAGACTGAAGTTCTTTAGCCAACCAGGATCTAGTAGATTACAGAGACAGGGTGATAGGGAAATCTACAAATACTTCTCTCAACTCAAAGTGATTCTGTGGAACCCTGTGTATTTGGTTATATTTGGCTTGGAAAGTGGTGAAAGAAGGGAAGCTAACTAAAAACAACCCATGACAAGTTTATGGCCAGCCTGTTAAATTAAATCCTTTACTTAACACTATATTGCTTTCTTTGCTGGGTGTGGATTGACAGGTATTGACAAAATGTCTGAGGTTCTAACTCATAATGCTTGATGACAAATTATAATTTGACAAGATGAGGTTATCAACAAACTATAGGGTGAGTCTGAGGGCTCCAGGCTGTACCAATCCTGACACTATCTCCTGCAAGGCTCTGCTTTAACAGGGATACACATCTGATCTCTTTACTCCTAAGCAGTAGATTAAATGCTCAGTTAATATGCCATTAATATTTAATTGTACTTTAATACACACTACAAATACACTGAAAGCTGAGGGCTTTAATACACACTACAAATACACTGAAAGCTGAGGGCCTTTAGTTACCTGAATATGAGGAGATATGAATGGTCTAAAGGTATGCATAATGCTGTTTTCCACTTTGACATTTCATTATTAAATATAATTTAGCTTGTTTAGTAAATAAATTTTTTATTGGTTTGAATAAAATCAGAATACAGACAGACAATAGCAGTTTCATCTCCAGTCTGGTCTAAATGATCCCCTCTGTCACAATGCTGACTTTGTTGTGATTTTGTTTATATTAATTTCTTGACCATGAGCCTGAATCAAACAATAGGTATTGGAGTACCTTTTTATCACCAGATAAGCCTTTTTAAAGTTTAATTTTTATTGACAAAGTTAAATTGGAAACATTTTAGAGATGTTTATTTCGTATATGTGCTGCTGAAGTGAGCCCATAGAGGTGTTTCTTTGAATGCACCATATTAGTTGTTTGTTGTCTCCTTTTTTTTTTTTCCTTTCAAACAATTGTGATGGTACTTGAATAGCACAGTAGTAGAATTTTAACACATCAGATCTAAAGGATCATCTAAGTCAACCCTTCATTTTAGAAATGAAGACATTATAGGTCAAAGATGTGAAGTCACAGCTGTTTGTGTTGACTGTCACACAAAAGAGATTCGGTGTCTGTAGGTTATTCTTTCCTTAAAAACATAAACACATTTATCCTTTTAAATACTTAGTTTTTTTTAAAATCACCTTCCAGGGATTGATATTTGGTTTGGGTGAGAAAGCTTAGTACAAAGAAATGACTTGGCCAATGTCAGAGACTGGAGAAAAGTGAGGTAAGTCTGTTGCTAAATTTCAGTGTTCTACTTTCAAGGAGAGTTCTCTTTTTTAAAAAGCTTAAAAAGGGCACTCATTTCTTTTGATATTGAAAAATGGAAAAGAAATTTAAATTCTTCATTTTTCACATTGATCTTTTATATTTTATCTTTAATGACTTCTGAGAAGTAAAGTACATCCTGTAAATTTTGCAGAATAATCTTTCAAATTGTTTGCATATCATTTTTATTTTTCTTAGGGAAAGAGGATGATTAGAATAGGTTTAAGTGAAAGACTTAGTTGAATTGACAAAACTAACAGTGAACACTAATGAAGGAAACATGTAGTCCATAGAAGGCTTCTTTAAGAGGAATGATATTATACTGACTTCTTGCAATAGAAGAGACAGTCTACTTGAGCTCTAGAGTTATATGATCATTTGTTTGCTTTCTAACTGGTTCAATTCTTATACTCAAATGAGATCCACCTACTTCAATATCACTTAGAACTTTGAAACAAAACAAAATTAAATTCACTCCCTTTCACTAAATCTTTTTTCCTAATTAGTTATAAGGATGTATCTTCCATAAAAAATAAGCCAGTGAAATCTATAATGGTCATTTTCTTTAAGAAAAATAAAAACAAGAACAAATAAAGTGATGGAATTGTGGGTTGTGGCTAAGTAACAAGAGAGACATGTTTTTTATTGTTTTAGTTGCAAATATTAGGTGAAGAAAGAAAATAATGTGATTTTATTTACTGATCGGATTGCCTGTGAATACTCCCAAATAAACATGTGTCATTATAATACATTGTATTATATTTTTATATAAGGAAAATCTGTACATCTTTAATACCAGGAATATAATATGACCAGCAGTCATATCCTAAGATTGTGAGAGTTTGCAATACTGATTCATGCTGTCTTCTCCACTACATCTAATTATTTCCAGGACAGATACCATGCCTTATTACTCTTTGCATCTTTAATTCATAGAACAATGGGATACTCGATCAGTATCTTTTAAATGAATCTCTGAATCAAGTTCTCTAATCATTCTGATGTGCATTCTGAGTTTTTCATGCTTAGGATAAAATTCTGGTTCTAAGTATAAAAACAGGAGAATGTCCTAATTTGGCATCATAGCCCATTCATATATAAAAATATATACACTTTTCAATGCATGGGGAGAATGCATCAAGGAATAATAAATAGTGGAGTATGTGCCTTTCTCTATGCTGATGACATAGTTTTATTAACACAAACCAGGATTTTTCCTTTCAGAGCTGCTGAACCTGTTGGCTACTTACTGTCAGAACAGTTCAACATCAACCAAGCTACAGGGAAAACCATTGTATTTGACAGACATTCTCTAGTATTTAAATGAACAATACTAAGTAACCCCATACAACAGGTCAATGCATTCAGCTATTTGAATGTATATTTTGCTTCTAACTTACTCGGGTGGGTACAATTCTACTTTTCAAAAAAATCAGACATTCACTGCAGGCCAGGCTGAACCGCTTTTATGATCCAGGCAGCCAATTGGTAGTTTTTATAGTGTCTGGCTCTCAGGGACTACCTTCTTCTTGGTTTAGAAGTGATTCTAATTCCTCTCCCAACCTGCTTGCTCAGGGTTACATGATTCTTCAGGTTCTGAATAAAGCTGTCAGCTGTCAAGAACAGGAAAATAGATAAGAGAAGCATTCCTGAGAAGAGGGAGTGGACTGGGGTAAGAGGCAGTAGAGTAGACCTCCTGGAGGGTGCAGTGAGAATAACTACACCCACAGAACAAGTTCAGATCAGTAAACAAAGGCTCCTCAGTGCCTGGGTTGAGATAGGATAACGAGGCAAGACCACCACAGTGGTTGGTGCCTGAGGAAGATGGCCAAGGGGTGAGGTCACTGCCTGTGTCAGGCAAGAATAACAGAGACAGGCTCAGCTACTGTCCTGTTTTCTCCCACTGTATTAGGACTTAACTTGCAGGGATAGGACTTTGTTCCTATCACTTGGGAAAGTGTAGTAAAAGACTCCCAAATCACATGGAGTGGTTCTAAAGCTGTACAAACCAAGTGCCCAGCAGGAAGGTAACACTCCTGAGGAAACTATAAGGCTTCCTTAATTCTCATTCCTAAATGCATCTTTCCATTTCAGGGCATAGAACCTAGGAGTCTCAGCTTGATACACACTTGAGTATTTATGCTGAGTCAATATTACTTCTTAGAAAAATAATTTGATCTTGGTTTATAAGCAAAATTCTTGTGTCTTATTTTTGCACAAGGATAAAGAATGTCAGATGTTTAGCAATTAAAAAAAAACATTAGGAAAGTTCTACCACACATACATCCTTCATAATAGAAATGTGTCTGCTTTTAATAAGCAACGTGGAATACTGGCATTTCAGATAGCAGAACTTGATCATAAGATGACAGCAATGTGCTTGCCAAAGTGTGGCTGAAATGAGTACAGCTATCAGGATATCCTAGGTTGGCTACCTCCAAGGTAGAAACAGGATGGCAGAAGTAAAGGTGCTCAATCCATGATAGTAAGGAAACAGAGGGCAAGGGGAAGAGCTGGAGAGAGAGACATATACCCTACCAGGTCACAGTGACCTGCCTCTAACCAGACCCTCCCTTCTACCAGCAAGTCATCAATGGAGTAATCTAGTAATGGGTATAGTGCCTCTTAAGATACGGTCACCTTCTAAACACATGAGGTTTTTGGAGGACATTTTAGATCTAAACTGTAATGATAGGGCTGGGGATTTAGCTCAGTGGCATAAGCGCCTGCCTGGTAAGCACGTGGTGGTCATGAGTTAGATTCCTGGTACCAAAAAATAAAAATAAATAAATAAAAATAAACTGTAATGTTTGAGCCCTGGTCTCTAAAAGATTCATGTCCATTTAGTCAATCACTAAGGGTTATCAAAGTCTTGACAGTTCCAGAATTGCTGAAAAGACCAAGTTTGAAGTTTATCCTGAGTCTCAAGGAAAATTCTTACCGGTGAGGCCCTATAAAAATAAAAAAGAAAATTAGATCCTTCCAATGTACAATGGCACAGAATATACATCCTCTTTCCAAAGTGGAAGAACAAGAGAAGAGAAAGGAATCAGATCAAAGCAAGACCAGAACCTTTCAGGGAAAACATTAAATCTTGCAGCTCCAGCATCTAGAGCAATTTGAAGTGAGGTGTGAACTCCAAGTGGCTTGGGTGGTCCCACACCTAGGCATTGACTATTGCAGCCCTTAAGGGCTCTTCCTTGGCATGACTCTACTCATTACCTTCTGCTTTCTTTAGCAGCCTGACCATGTTCCTGGCATCTTCAATTTCCTGGGATCTCCACTGTATGTTCAGCTACACTCTCACAGCTTCATGCACTGCCCTCTTAGCATATTGATTGACCTCGCAGGCTTTCTTCTGAAATCTGAGTAAAAGCCTCCATAGGCCCATAACTCTTGCATCCTCCCTGCATGTAAAACTAATGCCACATGAATGATGTCAGAATCTTCTGTCAGCTTGAGTAGTAGCTCAGACCCTTTGGATCACAGTTGCAGAGGTCTCTGAGTATCTTGATAACTGTGTACTATAAACAAACATTGGGGAGCTAATTTCTTAGATGACTCTTATCTAGAAGAGGACCCAGGGACTCTCTGCTCGAATGAAAGTTTTACAGGTTTGTACCTTTGAGCGTGAGAAAGGTAGTCTCAGATAAGTCTCTTTCAGGTAGTCCTCATGAAAAGTCCTTGGCTTTTTAAAAAATGTTAATCTTTTCAGCAACTATGTTCTCATTGGCCTCAACTTTGCAGGTGATGAAATTTCAAAATGATGAAATTGTAAACTTTTCAAATCAGCCATTTCTCTTGATCTTCACTATAAATCTTGCTAAAACAGCTAGGGGTGTCTGTGCCACAGCCAGAACACTAGCCTGCCTTAAAATTTTCTCTACCCCATTAAGTAATCTACCACCCTTAATCTCAGTCTGCCAGAAATTCCCAGGACCTTAACAAAATATAGACATTTTGTTTTGTTTTGTTTTGTTTTGTTTGCCAGAGTATAACTCTTAATAGAGTCCTGTTTCCAACTGAAATCTCCTGATGCTGACCATGATAATATTCATTCTTATCAACATTCTGGTCTTAACATTCCCATCAGAATCTCTCATTAAGCTCAGTTTATAGCATTCTAGGGCTTCCATAGCACACATCTCCAAACTTTTCCAAACTCCCCCTGCAAACAAGTTCCTAACGTTTCTAAATCGCATGGTGAGGCATAGTCACAACCATGAGTCCACTTCTCTGGTACTAAAATACATGTCAGTCACTTTCCTATTACTTGGACACATATCTAACAATTTAAAGGAGAAGAGGTTCCTTTTAACTCATGGTTTAAATTCATAGTCAACTGGCTCTAAGGAAGAAACAGGGTAGGAAAGGCAAGGCAAAAGAAAAACTACTCATTCCATGGAAGCTAGGAAGCAGAGAGCAAAGGGAGAAGGCAGGGAGGAGATATACTATTCCAGGTCATGACCTGCAATGACCTGCCTGTAACCAGGCCCCAACTCCTAACAGCAAGTTAGCTATGAGCTCATCAGTGGACTAATCCACTGATAAGTATAACATCTCCATGATCCATTCATTCCCAAACACATGAGGCTTGGGGGGCACATTTGAAATCTAAACTGAAGCAGAGCTCATCACTTTGTAAGCCATTCAGATACAAAAAGCAAAAGAAATGAAATCCTGTTTAAAGAACTCTCAGGAGAAAAACTCAGATGGAAAAGTAACTATAAAATTTTGTGAGATCACTGATGTCTTTACCTGCACAAACACAGAGGGAGAAAACAAAATGGAACTAAAAAGTGAACACAATTACTTGATCAGGAAATTTACCTAGAAGTTTAACCAAGGAAACTTGAGTGCTGTCCAGTCACTTTACAGATAAAGAAGCCAGATCTAATGATGTTTTATAATCACAATTCATCAATAGTATATGTCTGTGTGCCTGTGCACACATGTGTGCTTTTGTGGTGTTTGTACCATAATGAAATAAAATATATTCACCTCTTTAAGTGTAGCTGCTGCTTTTTCAGTACAGTGACTTGACTTACAAAATGTCTTGCTGTGTTTGTGGTTTACATTTGAATTTGAAGAAGGCTTTTGGCAGGCTTAATGTCTAGGGATTAGTGGAAGAATTTCTCAGGTTTTGTGGGATACCCCATTATCTGAGTGTAGTTGCTGGGAAGTCTCCTTGGAGGTAACATACCATCTAGGTGGTAGTGGCTGTGATGATGTCACTACAGGGCTCTCTGTTGGACTGGCACAAATGAAATATAATAAGAGCTATAGCTTTTTTATAGCTATAGCCTTGGCTGGGGCTCAAGGCTGGGCTTCTGTCCCAGCAGGGAGATAGGGTAAAAACCAGAAGCTGGGAAGAAAGCCAGTCAGATTGAATGGTAGCTAAATTCCCAGGGGTTTCCATTCACCTCAAGGAACACTGGGCAAACTTCTTCCAGATTCTGCTTAATCATAAGAAGGAAACTGGTGATGCATGGGCAGACCACCATTCCCAGCTCCTGAACTTCCTGAAGTGAGAAGCAGTTGAGTAGGTTTGGGATAGTCAGAACATAAAAAAGCATATTAGTTTTCACAGAGGTGGGATTTCTTATAAAAATACGCCTATTGATGGTAAAAAAAAAATAAAGGATAAAGAGAAATACTACAATTAACTATAACATCAAAGACTTCAGGGGTTTTCCTTTTCTACATATTTTTAAAGTAAAGCAATATTATAAATTTTGTTCAATAAACTCATCCCAATAGTATTTCATATAAATTTTAGATCTTTAAATGTATACTTTTTAATAACAATTCTGTATTCTGATTTTGTGGGTTTTTTGTTTGTTTGTTTTACATAAGGTCTTCCTATGTAGTTCAGGTCTCTCTTTAAGTCATTATGTGGTCCAGGCTAGTTTTGAATTCATAGTAATCCTCTTTCCTCAGCCTTCCAAGTGCTGAGATTACAGATATGCACTGCTACGCCCGGCTTCTTTTCTCCATACACATATGTATACCACTTGTCCAAAGTGATGTTCCTGCATTCATGTAATTAATTTTAATCATGATTATGGGTAGAGTTTATGAGTTGAGAAACTTGATAAGTCATCCTGTCAAACTGTCATTCTACAAACTGAAGTCTAATTTTGATTTATGGGTGTATTTGGGATCATATAGTAGATTTGAATAGAGCCCAGGCAAAAAGTAGTCCAATAATGTCTTTTGCTGCACAATGACAATGATTCCCCAAATTATTTATTTCACATATTTATGGCTCATTTGCCTTGCCAAAGTACAAGTTTCCTGAAGACAGATATAGTAGGGGTTTTTGTTTTTGTGTTTTGTTCTGTTTTGAGATGGTTTCATTATGTTGCTCAGGCTTTTCTCCAACTCTGGGCTAAAGGGATCCTTCTACCTCAGCCTCCTCAGTCGGCTGAGACTACAGGCCTATGCTACCTCACCCAAATGAGGAAAGAGACTGTGTTCTGCAATGCCTTGCTACTTCAATTGTGTCCTCAGACAAGCCCATCAGCATCATTTAGGAATGTTGTACAAATGGAAAATCTTAGGCTCTACCCAAGACTTAATGAATCTGATTCTACATTTAAGAAAATGTCTAGGTAATTAATATCCACACCAAAGTTTGAGTAGTACTGAGGGAATAATTAGTAAATATTTATGTGTAAGTTGTCTTTTGTTAGTATCAGTGGAACTTGACCTCAAGCATCTTAAGCCAAAAATCGAAATGATGGCATTTTTTCAAAAAGAAACTGATGAATCATAGACAACTCAACACCACACTTTCAGCAACATTAGAAACAGTAATTCATTGCCTCTTCCATGGGGCTCTACCATTAATGTGATAGCCACTTGCAGTGTGTTTTCAGTCCAAGTTTTAAATCGGAGGGGGAGAGGGAAGGAGGGAGGAAGATACATGTATCAGTACTTTTGCTTAGTCCAGGCTTACATCCCCTTGATTAGTGTGAGCCAAGGTGCAGGTCATGTGGCGGGCATGGGTGCTGCAGCCTGTCCCTCCCCACTTTCCCCCTCCCTGTGTCATCATAAGCCACTACCAGAGATGGAAAATGTTCATGAGGCAGACACCATCCTAATAGTTGTCTGCGGAATTTTTAAAAGTTTTTACTTTAGTGATGTACATGTTTCTTAAGAATAATTGGGCCTAGAAGTATAAGAGCCTATTTCTAGTTTTTTCCCCCTCTGTAGCCCTATTCCTGTGATTTTATCTTATTTTTTTCCATCAAAGAGTTCATACATACTAATGATTGTGGCATTTAACATTTTGCTGGTGACACAAATGTACTTCCAGCTTGAATCTCTTTTCTGAGTCTCAGCCTCATATCTCCAAATGTTCCATCATTACTTAAAGTTCAACATGGCCAAAATTGGGTTCATCATCTGTCCCTCCCAACTTCTTTATTTCTATCAAGATGCTACTATCTTTGATGACAGTTAAGCATCTGTGGTTTTTTCCTTGTTTTTCAGATGCTGCTACTAAATCTTGAACTTTAAAATGTAAATTTCTTTACATCTCCCTCCTACCCTAATTACTAACCAAAGTTCAAATCCTCATCTACTGTGTGTAGGTATCTGTGGCCTGTGATCTTGCCATGCCCTTCCTTCTTTCCAACCAGTCTGTCACACCACTGTCATGCATTATCTTCCTTAGACTTTATCTGCGCTATCTTGTGATCTACCTCAGAAAATATTCAGTGGTATGCTAGGGAATTTTGCATATGGATCTGAAGTTGTCACTGTAGTATATAGCACACTTGGTAATTCAGAGAGCTCTTATTATCAGTGATCTACCTAAAAGCTATGTGGAAAAAATGATCTTTTTAGAAATATTCTATAAGATAGATGGCCAACTCTACTAGAAATTAATAGCAATATGTTGATAGAACAGTATGTTACAATAGCCATTTAAGTTTTTATTTTGGGATAAACTCAGACATTCAAAAAAGTTACAAAAGTGGCAGTCTCCAAATATCATATATCATAATCATTGTTTTAGTTGCCTTTCTCTCATTGCTGGGACAAAATATCCCATGCCAAAAGTTAAAGAGTGTAAGTTTATTTAGCTCATAGTTTATGGAGGCTTCAGTCCATAGTCAGTTGGCTCCAAAGCAGGGTGGCATGAAAGAGGGGCAACAGTTCAAGGCAACAGAAGACAGCAAAAGCAACAAAAGCAAAAGTGAGGCAGTGCAAGCCTCTTTCCCTCCCTCATATTGTAAGTAGACTACCTGTCCTAGGGCAGGTGTAGCACTCACACCATCTCGCTGCCCTCCTTTTGTACAAGGTAAGGATATTTACAAAGTGAGGACACTTGCCCCTTGCTGAGTTGAGCTGCAAACAATGTAATTTTGTTTCCTGAGATGAAGATATAAACACAAGGAGGTCCAGGTTTAACAAGCAGGCTTTGAAAAACCTACCCCCATGACCACATGAGGCTTTGAGGGGACATCCACACACAAACTATAACAACCAGAGTACAATAATTAGTACCAAGAAATTAATGTTGACATACTATTAAATAATCTATGACCTTATTTAAATTTTGTCATACTAAAGTCCTTTTCAAAGTCATGATCTAAATCAGAATTATACACTACTTTTAAATGGGCATGTAACTTTTATTTCCTGTAATCTGGGACAGTTCTTCAGACTATTGCTCATGATGTTGGCAATTTTGAGGAATCTTGGCTAGTTATTTTTATGGACTATCTTTTAATTTGTGCTTAGCTGATATTTCTGCATGGTGAAATATACGTTTCAAGTTGTACATTTTGGGCAAGAATACTGGCAAGATGACAGAATCACTTTCCAAGTCATGAGGAAATAGAGGATGATGTCAGTCTGCCTCATTACTGCTGATATTAATTATGATGACTTGATTAAAAATATGGGAGTGAAGGTTTAGCTCTGTGGTGTAAGTGCTTGCCTGGCAAGTGTGAGGTCATGATCCCTGGTACAAAAAAGAAAGAAGGAGAAGGAGAAGGAGAAGGAGAAGGAGAAGGAGAAGGAGAAGGAGAAGGAGAAGGAGAAGGAGAAGGAGAAGGAGAAGAAGAAGAAGAAGAAGAAGAAGAAGAAGAAGAAGAAGAAGAAGAAGAAGAAGAAGAAGAAGAAGAAGAAGAATGTCCAATACTTTCTGCACTTAAGTTCTTATTCCCTTTGGTTACTAATGAATATTTTGTGTGAAGATATATTAGAACTATGCAAGCATCCTGTTTCTTGCTAAACTTTTTCTTATTTTGTAACCCATTGATTATTCTAGCCTGAAATAACTATCATTTTCTGAGGTAGTTGCAAAATGGTGCTCTTATTTTCCCTCTCATTCCCTCTATGTTTATTAATTGAAATTTTGCTACAAGAAAGAACTTTCTTTTCTCATATAGTTGTTTGTTTATACAGTCATTTATATCAGTATGGACATGAATATTTATTCTAAGAGTTATAATATATTACTATGATTACATATTTAAATTATCCCAGATTTGGCTGCTGGGAATCCATGTTGGCTCCTGAGTCCTTTTAATAGGACTGTATTATTATTTTAAAGGCTATTTCTTACTTTCTTGCAGGAAATTTCCAGGTTCATCTTATATTTCTCTCTTCTATCCCTAGAATTTGCCATTTTTCCCCAAAGCCCCAGATCATTCTTGCTATTTTTTGCATCTGGAATGTCCTCCATAGGCCCAGGTGTTTAAGGCTTGGTCTCCAGGTTGTTGCTTTTGGAGGTGGTAGAAAGTTTAAGAGGAGGGGCCTAATGAGAGGTTTCAGGTTACTGGGGGCTTGCTCTTGAAGGTGGGTCTTCCTGTTTTTTTGCATACTGGCCATGAAATGAGCAGTTTTTCTTTGTCCCAAACTTCTGTATGATTGCTACCTGCTACAGGTTCAAAGCAATGGGGTCAACTATCAAAGACTGAAATCTCCAACTCTGAGCCAAAATAAATTTTACATCTTTATAAATTGATTATCTCAGGTATTTTGTTACAGTAATGGAAAGCTGACTACCACACTTCTATTGCCATGCAAAAAAATGACATTTGAGAACCAAGAATTTGACTTCTATTTATGTTCATTGCTACTATAGTGTCATTGTGTCTACCCCTCTATGTTAGTCAGGTTTCTGTCACTGTGACAAAATACACAAGAAAAACAAAGAAAGGAAAGTTTTATTTTGGCTGATAGTTACAGAGGTTTTAGTTAGTGAATGGTCAGCACCATTGCTTTAGGCTTGTGGCAAGGCAAAAACATGATGGTGAAAGGACATGGAAGAAGAAATTTCCTTGCCTTATTAGAGCCAGGAA